>JAXCGZ010020761.1:0-5000 GCA_037179515.1 Halocaridina rubra
CCAAAAGTCCTACGACAGGGGAGTGTATTGTGACTTGTCAGATGTGAAGGGATAATAAGAAATGCGTCACGAGTATCTAAGAATATTCGGTGTTGATGTAGGCATAGAAAGAGAACCGTAACTGAAGGAAGACTTTAAAGGTATTCTCGCACTGGGTAGCTTATGAACTTCATATCTAAACTGATGAACCCATATTAGTGCAGAGTAGATGACGTCAGTTTTAAAAAATTAAAACTTTATCTAATGGCAAAACTTATTAAAGTTAATCCTCAGCTCCTTGGCCTCACGGACTTCATAAAGGCCAGCAATAACAAACAGCTATTAGGAATATGGGAGATTCCTGGCCGTAAGCATAAAAGTATATACGCAAAAACGTTGTACCAATTTCTCTCTCTCTCTCTCTCTCTCTCTCTCTCTCTCTCTCTCTCTCTCTCTCTCTCTCTCTCTCTCTCTCTCTCTCTCTCTCTCTCTCTCTCTCTCTCTCTTTCTCTCTCTCATGCACATATGTATGTATGTATGTATGTATGTACGTATGTATGCATGTATGTATGTATGTATGTATGTATGTATGTATGTATGTATGTATGTATGTATCTAACTCTATTTGCATATTAATCCATTTTCCTCTTGTACATATGTACGTATGTATGTATGTATCTAACTCTATTTCCATATTAATCCATTTTCCCCTTGCATATATGTATGCTTGTCTCTAACTTCCATTCTTTTATATCTACATCTACATACATTAGCCATTTTTCCCCTTATAAGAAGAGTGGCTGAGTCAGGGCAAAATACTCTGACTCTTTGGGAAGAGAAAATACAGAGTAGGGAATTCACAGTCCTCAAGATCCGCCCCATTCATTCGACTCTTACGACACGCAGGGGAACACGGAGGACGTATTCTAGCCCCCCTCCCTCTCGGGGAGTTCCTTTATGTATGTGTATATAAAATGTACGTGTGTGTATATGGATATATGTGTACGTTTATCCAATGCCTGTATATATATATATATATATATATATATATATATATATATATATATATATATATATATATATATATATATATATATATATATATATATATATATATATATATATATATATATATATATTTACAGTGTGAATATAAAAAAAAAATATGAAAAATGTTATATTTTATGAACATATAATGAAGTATTTACTCATACCTCAGAATCGCGGAGAGAGGTTTTCATTTTGACAAAAACATGTCAGCAAATGTAGACGCGAGTTACAGAAGCGTTTATTCATAAAATCAATATTTGGGTAAATTTTGCAGGTGGTTGATGTGTTCTTGACTAAAAATAATAAATCTCCGAATCTCGCATACTTCAAATCTCCAACCTTACGTCCCCCATTTCTCGCCCACGTTTTGCCCCCTCATTCTCTTCATCTGTTAATGAGATTGTTTCTCCTCCTCTTATATTATTCTTATCCTCAAGAAAATCTCTTTGATTTTCCAGAAGGAAAATATAAAAGGGCTTTTGGGGGGATTTTTTCTTTAGTAGTTTTTTTGGTAACCCATATCCCCAAAGAGCTGAAGTGAGTGAGGTAGGGTTAATTGAGTTTCTGGTGAATAGGTGTGTTATGTGACTATGCCACTACCCTTACAAGGGGGAGGATTTTTTTTTCTAATTTACGGTAACCCTTCGTCCTCAAGAAGTACAACTGAGGGATGAGATGGGTAAGATTTTTTTTTTTTTTTTTTGGGGGGGTAAATGGATGTGCTTTGACTCAGCCATGCAATTAAAGTTGGTATTGTATATGTATGTAGTTTCGCATTAAAGACTGAGTGTACGAAT
Organism: Halocaridina rubra; assembly: GCA_037179515.1. NCBI lineage: Eukaryota > Metazoa > Arthropoda > Malacostraca > Decapoda > Atyidae > Halocaridina > Halocaridina rubra. The sequence goes on from JAXCGZ010020761.1 coordinate 1,827, forward strand.
CTGTTAGTAAATGCGGCTTTGATAGTTTTGTAAAACAGTGAGACGACCTTAACGGTAAAAACTTTGAGGGAAGAGTTTGCGCAAGTATATGAGAAATAAATCTCTAATATTTTGCAGGTCTTGCAGTGCAATTTTGAGTGCTATTAAGTTGCAACATAGGTTGCTTGGCTGTCGTGCACGGAAAATATCCAGGCGGAATATTGACATGAGGACAACTTCCCGGCAGACAACTGCCAGTGCGGATAGTTACCATGGGGACAATTGCAATTGATTTCAATATTTTGATCATTTGATTACTAATTTAAGACCAGAGGATATGAAGTAGGTCAGGTTAAGTTCGGTTCATTGGATTAAATAAGGATCCAATGATTGTGAGGAAAAAAAACTAAAATTATACCTCATGGAAATTTTCCGCATGAAAATTCTTCGACTGGCAATAGTCCGGATGGCATCTGCGGTGACAATTGTCCGCATGGCAATTGTCAGCCTGGTAGTTGTCCGCCTGGCAGTTGTCAACCGTTGGTTGTTTGCTAGATATTTTTCCAGGTTTTAGCTAGAGTAAAGACAACCTAGCAAAGACAATACCTATTTTACTATACCTAAACCTGTTGTTTAAAATTACCTAATATATATATATATATATATATATATATATATATATATATATATATATATATATATATATATATATATATATATATATATATATATATATATATATATATATATATATATATATATATATATATATATATATATATATATATATATATATATATATATATATATATATATATATATATATATATATGTGTGTGTGTGTGTGTGTGTGTGTGTGTGTGTGTGTGTGTGTGTGTGTGTGTGTGTGTGTAAATATATGTATGCATATGAGTATATATATATATATATATATATATATATATATATATATATATATATATATATATATATATATATATATATATATATATATAAAACGGGTATATAGCTATGGCTTGAAGTAGGTTCATCTGCTTCAATTTTCGGTGTGTGCCATTAGACATATTTTCCCTCCCTATCATGAATTAGTTTATTATTATTATTTTGATTATTATTTTTTATTCTTATTGTTATTGGAAGAAAAACACACGGTTGAATTATGTGTTTAAGGATTAATTACAAAATATCATGCTGTCGCTTCGCATTGATACCGATGCACTCTTCTGTGGTATATATATAATATATATATATATATATATATATATATATATATATATATATATATATATATATATATATATATATATATATCACCTCTATCTACTACCAAATGGATAATCATTTGATAATGTACGAAGCTGTACGAGACGTTATGAATTCTATTAAATTTTCCGACTTATTACATAGTCTCAACAAAAATGAAAAAGTTATTGTAAGAACTTTGGAAAAGTTATACAAGAAAATTGCAAATGCAGAAACAGCGGTCATATTCAACAAAATATATATACAAGAAAATTACTGCCAAAATATGCAAATATATATAATATATATATATATAATATATATATATATAATATATATATATATATATATATATATTATATATATATATATATATATATATATATATATATATATATATATATGCCGTTGGTTCTCTCTTAAATTCACATGATTAAAAGTTACTGATGTTGTAGTTGTTATTAAAAATTTCCCATATTTCTAGCAAGTGAGAGTCATTTGAAAATATGCAAAGAAGTTAGAAATGTAAAAAATAATAAATACTGAAATTTGCCCCTATCAACACAATGTCAATAATGTAAAAATATCGATCGCACATTCCTTGATGTATCCATTCTACTTAATGTATCGTAGTCAACTACACCTAAGCTCTGTAAACCGAGCTGAAGTGGGTAGCTTCCTCATGCGCATACAGCAGATCTTTAATACCATGGGCCTCCACAACAGCAAAACTACTTGCAATTGCTTCTCTACTCTCCGCACTGGAAAACGCCATGGTGAATGCACCTGTAAATATGCTCTCCGGAAATCGCTGAAGGAAAGCAGTGACCAATTCTGGTCTCTCCTGGATATTAGTTGGTCCTCATCCACCCACCCTGAAGAAGGTTTTTCGGAGTGGAGACCTAAGCAGAGCCAAGATATCTCCAGTAGTGGTACAAGCACCAGCACCAACGATTCCTTTTATATTGGAGAGAGTTTGACATCTACTCCTTCGTCCTCTACTTTATATACCGTATCAGATCATTATACCCTTGATGGAGAATGGATTCCAAAGAATTTTAAGATGGATTCGTCCAGACACATATCATGGGAATCGTCTATAGAGAGTGAATTTGTGGAGCCTTCCTCATCCGACTGGAGACTGAGCGAAGAATATGAATGGATGCCAAGTACTGGTTTCTCTTTTATTTCAAGCGATGCTGGAACTGGAATAGAAACCGAAGACCGCTACACAACCACACCTTCAACCTCATTCCATGATAGTTCTACTGATCATTACACTGTTGATGGCCTCTGGATACCCAAAGACGAGATAGAGAGAAATGGCTCTGACCCTCCTCCGGAGGACATAGTCAGCCAAACTGTGCATAGACATAATAGGAGCAGTTTTAGCTTCGTGGTTGTAACAGTCCTGGGAATCCTTGAAAGATATTCACTGATTCCACTTTCCATGCCAGCAGAGGGAAACGCTTGGAGGCACAACTGGTTTTTAAAGTTGCTGATAACTATTTGTGTTTTTTTAATAGTAATAATTGCAGTTTTGAGGCATTCGCTGTATAATTATTATTCTTTTTTTTTGAAAGGCTGATATTAATTTAGAACTTATTATTTAATTACATTTAATTAGACTATATTCATTATACTTTATTACTTGGGTATTTTTACACTGGTAAACGGAAATTTCATTATTTTGCTATTTTCATTTTTTATTGTAGTTCTTATTTTACTGAATCCTTTTGTAAAGTTAATTTTTTATTGAATGCTGTTAGTGGAGGGCGTTTCCGGGGGTGGTTCGCTTGTATTTTCATTTTGCAGTTGTGCTTTTCCACGTGAATATGCAATAAGTGCCAAAGGTGTCCTCACTACAGTGTACTTGAGAATTATTGCCCGTAATAATTACCTCTAATGACATTGCTATTCAAATGTCTTTATTTACGTATTCCGTAGATTATA
>JAXCGZ010020761.1:10000-17500 GCA_037179515.1 Halocaridina rubra
ATCCCTTGCTTTCCTCTAGGATTTGTCTTACCTCATCATAAAATTTTTATATGTTTGTTTCTGTTGATCTGCCTTCTCTGAAGCCATTTTGTCTCACTGACAAAAAGTTGAAGGATTCCAAGTGTAGACAGATGCGATTTCTTAGTAGTTCCTCCATAATTTTGCAAACTATGCTGGTCAAGGAAACAGGCTTATTGTTTTGAGCTTTATCTCTCATCCCCTTTTTGAAGATCAGTGCCACGCTTGTTTCCAGCATCGTTGAATCTCCCCAGATTCCAGCGACTTTTCAAATATGATGAATGACACCACCGATATTGGTCTAGTGCATTTCTTAACTATGTAAGAGGCTATGTCTTCAGGACCTGTAGCTTTATGGACATCTAACTCCATCAGCACTTTGCATACCTCTGTGGCTGAAAAGATGATGTTCTCTAATACCTGTCCATGAGCTCCTATCTCTGCAAATTGAGGGGGTGGAATATTTTCTACTGTAAATACTGACTGCAACTCCTTGTCAATTCCTCGCAAATCTCTTCATCTGTTTCAGTGATGCTTCCATCTGCCATCTTTAACTTTAAAACCTGTTATTTGACCTTCAGTTTTCCCCTGATAAAGCTGTGGAAAAGTTTGGGATTTTCTGTAGCCTTCCTGGTAATATCCCTTTCGTAATCTTTCTCTGTCCCCCTTCTTTTACTTAGGTAATCATATCTTGCTTGTTTGTAATTCTGCTAGGCATTTGCAGTTTTTCTCCTTCTATACCTACTCCAGCATTTGTTTCTCCACTCCTTAGCTCTGTTACACTCATTATTGAACCATTTCTCTCTGGCATGACTAACTCCTATTTTGCAGAAAGGTATGCAACAATTTACTATCTTCCCATATTCCTCAAAAAGAGATCGTGCATCTCTTGGTCAGAATTGTTGTTAAATAAGGTCCCCCAGTCAATAACTGCAAAATGATAATTAATTTTGTTGTAATCTCCTTTCAAATAGTTCTTCCTCAAATAGTTCTTGCCCCTACTTTCAGGCAAGATATCTTCGATGATATACTCCATCAACAACACACAGTGGCCACTTTTTCCAAATAGTGGTTCACACTCAATTTTGTCAATATCCAGCACATAATCTGTGAATACTAGATCGAGCAGTGATGGGTCATTTGTTCCCCTAAACCTCGTTGGTTCCAGTACTTGTTGGTGAAGGAAATTTTTTTGTATACAATCTAGTAATCTTGCCCCAAATGAATCCTTCCCTCTGTGCGGGCCAAGATTAATCCAGTCTATCTCTCTATGATTCAAATCTACCATAATCAAAATCCTACACTTTCTCTCCCGTGCGATGTTAACAACTGAGTTTATTACTTCGATATAATGTATGATCGTTTGTGTACATGAGAGAGAGAGAGAGAGAGAGAGAGAGAGAGAGAGGAGAGAGAGAGAGAGAGAGAGAGAGAGAGAGAGAGAGAGAGAGAGAGAGAGGAGAGAGAGAGAGAGAGAGAGAGAGAGTTTAAGCAGGCATAAAAGACATTCCGTAAGTGTATTTATGCTTCTAAAATGTTTTTCAGCCGTGGAGCCGCTGTAGTGTAAATTTTAAAGAACTTGACTCGAGAGGTGACAGACCCGAGATCAAGCCACCACGGGGCTTTAGGAAAGGCATCCAGCCTTAATTATGCATCTCCAAACGTTGTGCGTTCACCATTATAATAAAGACTCATAGTGACATAAAACGAGTGTAAATAACTACTTTTCAGCTGTGCTATTGAGTTTAGACCCCCCCCCCCCTCCTTGTTTTTCTCACGCGTGGCTTCGAGGCAAAGGAGGGGGTTTCTGATAAAATACATGCCTTCAGAACCCTAATGTGCTGTGTCTAAATATTAGTGGTTGTGAAACAAGGGAGAGAAAATGGTAGATGATTGGTAACAGTCTGTAGTGCATGAAACAAATTGAAAAGTTTGAATGGATCTTTACAAGGGGAATTACGGTCTCTGTATATAGATAGATAAAAATGTCTGTAAAGTATTTTTATATCAGTATGTTTTGGAGAAGGGTATTGCAGGCATGACTTTACTATGGTATAATGATTCCTAAAATATATTTAGGAAACATTTTTCTTTCAGATTCATGTACATTTTTCCACTGAATTAGAGTGTAAGAAAGTACAGATAATGCCCTTTGCAAATTCATTCTTAAGAAGACCTGTTTGCAACTCACGCTGCTCTGAAAAAAAAAACTAGTTTTCGTAGTCGCTTTTGTTAAGTACAGGTGGATTTTTTTTTTTCAATGAAATAAATACAGAAAAGGTATTTAGGCAACGTGAACATTGGAGTGTTTTTTTGCTTGTTTGTTTTGCTAGCATTTCATATTATTTAGTAGTTAATATACTGTTTTTAGATACACACACACACATACACACATGCACATATAAGCACACACACACACACACACACACACACACACACACACACACACACGCAGATTTGTCTCCAGAAATACATATAAATGGCATAGTAAGGGCAGCATATGCATTCTTATCAAATATAAGGGTAGCCTTCAGGCACATGGACAAGGAAATGTTCAGAAATATTTATGTAACCTATGTGAGGCCAAAACTCGAATATGCAGCCCCCTTTTGGAATCCGCACTTGAAAAAGCACATAGCTAAGCTTGAAAAAGTTCAAAGACATGCCACGAAGCTGGTGCCAGAAATACGCAATCTCAGTTATGATGAGAGGCTGAGGGAATTAGACTTACCATCACTCAAGGCTAGAAGAGTGAGGGGGGGATATGGTGACAGTCTTTAAATTCCTTCATGGTTATGATAGAGTGGATAGGGATCGATATTTTGATATGGCTGGCTCTAGAACTAGAGGTCATAGTTTGAAGCTTCGTAAGAAAACTTGTTTGCAGGATGTAAGGAAATCCTTTTTCAGTGTAAGAGTAGTTGATAATTGGAATTGGCTAAGCGAGGAGGTAGTTAATGCTATCTCAATCCATAGTTTTAAGGACAGGTATGATAAGTATCACTAAGTCTAAAATGGAAGCGATCAGGAGACGGGAAGATACGAGCTTTGGGCTCTTTCCCGTAAACACAATTAGGTAATCACAATTAGGTAATCACACACACACACACACACATACATATATATATATATATATATATATATATATATATATATATATATATATATATATATATATATATATATATATATATATATATATATATATATATATATATATATATATATATATATATATATATATATATATATATATATTCATACATGCAAGCTTGCATACATGCACACAAATACACATACATGCACTTATCCAATATAGCTTTGTTGTGCATGTTGTCACATCATATCTGTATCAGAGATCTTTTCACAAGAAAGCTCTATTGAGTACTTGTATGTGTATAAGTATACGTGTATGTATGTACTTTAGACTTTATTAAAATGCGGTTGTCATTTCATTTGAGGACCCAGTTGCTTTAAACCAATAGCACTCTCACTTCTGGAATAATAATGAAAATAATCTTAAGTTTTTAAGAATTAACTGCATTTTAAATCTTATGGTGACTATCAAAATGGCATTGCTCATCCTAAACACTTACCTACTCTAAGTTTTTATGTGAGATAATGTAGATATGCAGGAATGAATTGCCGACCACTTACTACTACTACTACTACTACTACTACTAATAATAATAATAATAATAATAATAATAATAATAATAATAATAATAATAATAATAATAATAATAATAATAATAGATAATGATAATAATAATAATAATGATAATAATAATAATAATAATAATAATAATAATAATAATAATAATAATAATAATAATTAATAATAATAATATTGATAATAACATTTGGTTGTAACGCTCTGCAGTAACTGTTACAGCTACACCTTGTTCGTCCTCGAAAAAGTGAGGACCAATCACACACGAAGAATTCACCGCATACCACACTGTTACCCTCTCACTGTGCAAAGGCCTTTCATCACCTGATCTAACCCCAGTGGACTATTTTCTGTGGGGTTACCTCAAAGATCGGGTATACGCAGGCAGGCCCCACACAACAGCGGAACTGAAATAAAGCATCCATAGAGAGATTACAGCTATTCCAGTTGATATGCTAAACCGCACTTTACGTGATATGAGAAATCGAATTCTTGAATGTTTTCGTCGTGATGGTGACCATCTCAGGGATGTAATATTCAAATCTTAGATAACATGTTAAACTCCTGTGTATCAGTTATGTAATAAATATATTTAGTACTCCGTGTTGTTTTTATAATCCGAGAAAATAGCATTTAAAATGTGTCCCATCATTATAGTCCACCCTGTATAAATATATATATATATATATATATATATATATATATATATATATATATATATATATATATATATATATATATATATATATATATATATATATTGGAGCTATGGAGAGGTTTGATGTCGGGAAGGGTATGCAATGTTAAAAGCCGGATCAAAATACCAGACGTGGATTGCATTGCAGCCTTGTTTCGAGCAGCGATATCTTATAAACCTGCAAAGTCTGCGGGAGTTTAGTTCCATATATAAAATTATACACATACCTGGGCGAATGAAAATTGCATTTTTTTTAAATTAGTGTGACACTAGGACGGAAAAAAAATCCTGCCTTCATCGAGCCTGGGCACGAAGAAAACATAGAGTAAAGAGAAACAGAGGTGAAGAGTGTAGTGACGTGCCAGATGTGAAGGGATAATAAAAGATGTGTAACGAATATCCAAGAATATTCGGTGGTGATGTAGGCATAGAAAATGAACCGTAACTGAAGGAAAACTTAACGTCGATCTGTCCTAGACCGTCCTATTCAAGTCCAAAAGAACCTTCAGCTATAATATCGCAATGGGTGGCTGGTGCCATATTGACCACTAAAACAGTTGACCTTTTCACGTTTCATATAAAGGAATATTTCACAAGCGTTTAAATTCAAAATGAAAATTCTTCATCAAATATAGATAAGACCTATTTAAGTCTCATTGACAACTAATAATAATAATAATAATAATAATAATAATAATAATAATAATAATAATAATAATAATAATAATAATAATAATAATAATAATAATAATAATAATAATAAAGGATCCTTTTAGACATTTTTAAGCAGCTTTCAAAAGAAAGGATAAAAGATTTTACTTCATTTTCATTGATTGGCATATCTTTTATCAACTTAGATGTAAACAAAAAGCAAGTGCCACAATTTTATTTTAGTAAAATAGAATACATGTGGCACATCTTTTATTATTCTAACCCATATTAAATTAGTAGCCTAAATGAGTCCACCATTAAAATATCAAAACAAGGGATGGAAAAGGCTTTTTATTTTTTTGTTTTCTACTTTGGTGTCCAGTAACTTCCTCGTTATGAATTTTTTTTTCCATTTATCATGTGTGGTCGCTGTGTCTGATCAACTCTTGGATATATGTGGAATATTTAGGCTAAAGATTGTATTGCCGTTTGCCCAGCCTGATACCAAACTTTTCCATTGCTCCTTACTTGGGACATGCACAGAGTTGACTTGTCTTGTTCCACATTGGTCGAATTCCTTGATGCACAGCGAATGATGCGTCTTTATTATCCTTTCCCTGAAACCTTATTGCTTCAAGTTGCATGCAAGATATGCTTGAAATAATAGTCTTTGTTATATCTTAGTTTCTATTCGTTTGTACCGTGTCTGTCTCCAATATTTCTTCTCTCGTATAGACTCACTGTATTTCCTTATATTCTTATCAGTCTGTATTATTGTAGGTCATTTCATCTTGCTTACCACGTTTACTCGTAGTTATTGAAATGTTATATGTTTGTTTATTATTTGTTTGTTTATGTATTCGCTGAATTACCTAGTAACTTAATTATTCCTATATATATATATATATATATATATATATATATATATATATATATATATATATATATATATATATATATATATATATATATATATATATATATATATATATATATAACCAAGCAAGCACATTACATATGTGAAAACATGAATCATTTTTTACCCCGACCGGGACTCAAACCTAGGACTTATAATTACTAAGCCAAGGCGCTACCAACTACACACCACAGAAGATATAAAAGGAAACCAACCTTATAGCTTATATCTGCTATACTTAGGGATGAACGCATTCTATCTGAATGCCATGACTTATAATTACTAAGTCAAGGCGCTACCAACTACACACCACAGAAGGTATAAAAGGAATCCAACCTTATAGCTTATATCTGCTATACTTAGGGATGAACGCATTCTATCTGAATGCCACTATGTTCATATTACAGATTCCCCAACCTCACTCGTGGCTTCATTTTAGCATTTAATTCAGTTCCCAATCTCATTCGGGTCATACAATAACCAAGCAAGCACATTACATATGTGAAAACATGAATCATTTTTTACCCCGAAAGGGACTCGAATCTAGGACTTATAATAACTAAGTCAAGGCGCTACCAACTACACACCACAGAAGGTATAAAAGGAATCCAACCTTATAGCTTATATTTGCTATACTTAGGGATGAACGCATTCTATCTGAATGCCACTATGTTCATATTACAGATTCCCCAACCTCACTCGTGGCTTCATTTTAGCATTTAATTCAATTCCCAATCTCATTCGGGTCATACAATAACCCGAATGAGATTGGGAATTGAATTAAATGCTAAAATGAAGCCACGAGTGAGGTTGGGGAATCTGTAATATGAACATAGTGGCATTCAGATAGAATGCGTTCATCCCTAAGTATAGCAGATATAAGCTATAAGGTTGGATTCCTTTCATACCTTCTGTGGTGTGTAGTTGGTAGCGCCTTGACTTAGTAATTATAAGTCCTAGGTTCGAGTCCCGGTCGGGGTAAAAATATGATTCATGTTTTCACATATGTAATGTGCTTGCTTGGTTATTGTATGACCCGAATGAGATTGGGAATTGAATTAAATGCTAAAATGAAGCAACGAGTGAGGTTGGGGAATCTGTAATATGAACATAGTGGCATTCAGATAGACTGCGTTCATCCCTAAGTATAGCAGATATAAGCTATAAGGTTGGATTCCTTTTATACCTTCTGTGGTGTGTAGTTGGTAGTGCCTTGACTTAGTAATTATAAGTCCTAGGTTCGAGTCCCGGTCGGGGTAAATAATGATTCATGTTTTCACATATGTAATGTGCTTGCTTGGTTATTGTATGACCCGAATGAGATTGGGAATTGAATTAAATGCTAAGATGAAGCCACGAGTGAGGTTGGGGAATCTGTAATATGAACATAGTGGCATTCAGATAGAATGCGTTCATCCCTAAGTATAGCAGATATAAGCTATAAGGTTGGATTCCTTTTATACCTTCTGTGGTGTGTAATTGGTAGCGCCTTGACTTAGTAATTATAAGTCCTAGGTTCGAGTCCCTGTCGGGGTAAAAAATGAT
>JAXCGZ010020761.1:22500-27500 GCA_037179515.1 Halocaridina rubra
AAGGGCATAACAATATATCTAGTTGTCGCTGGTTGGTAAACACCATCCAGCCCAGAAAATACATGGTGTGACACGCTTGATCTCCTGTACCACGTGGTCTATTTCTACTTCACTTTCTTTTACACTTATTTAGTATTTCTTATATACAGTACTTTCATACGAAAGTGGACATGTGCGAAATTGATATCCTGAGCTCTGAGGACAGAAAATGTTTGAGAAAAGCCTGTAAACTCTTTTCTTGTCAGTTATCGAGCTCACTGCGGGGAGTTAGGAAAGGGATCCAACCTTATTTCTCCATCTCAGTCCTTTGTCCACCTCCATTCGAATGGGGATTAATAATGACACTTACAATGGCAAACAGCTATAGCAACAACATTCTCATGTCCCCAGTTATAGAGATACACATATGACGTCATCTGAAAACTTATTTCACCTTTCAACAATAAAAAAAACATTTTTTTTTGGGGGGGGGTCTTATAAGGGTAAAGATGATTTTTTCAGCTATAACCTTTTCTGTTTCAATCCTTTCGGATTCCGATGATGACCTGCTTCTTCATCGTTCAGATTTCGACTATGTAGATCCTGTTATCCTTTAAAACTAAATTTAAATTTCATACAAGCTCAGCAATTCAACTTCTAAATAATAATTGAAAGTTTTTTGAGAATCTTTAAGTGCAACAATTTAGCTTCAAAATGCGACCAAAATGAATATGTTATCATAAGAAATATTTTTCAAATAACCGCTCCAAAGAAATTTTCGCTAAGAGAGACTGTAAACATGAGATGCACGCGGCACAGATAGAAATGGCGAATGACCGAAACTTGAATGGGTTGAATTTACTGATTGGTTTATTCTAAAACTGAGGATAACTTCTACTGAAAGAACGTTTTAGACACTCAGTTATCAAAGCAACGGCAGCTAGTTTTGTGACTTGCATTGTAGACGGTCTGACCCTATCTAATCATCAGTTTGTAAATATCTGTTTGATCATAGACTACAAACATACATTGTTGTACTCAGCATGTTTAGTTGACAAAGACTATCACATAAGGGCTAGAACTATTGTATCCTCTTGTCCAAGAGGTTCTGAAGAAGATATAATTTACGAACAAGTATAAAAATGGTAGTGAGAATTAAATTGGGTCTTCCTGGCGGTGAGCCCGGTGCTATATCCTCTGACTCACAAAAGAAGTGGTGAGTTGGCAGGACTCAATCTCATAAGTACCACCAATTCTCATATTCTCATCTTTAAAAGGTTTGGTCTTAAAGATACTTCACGAACCACTGTAAAGGGTAAAACACGGAACTTCTTGGGTATAGGTCATATGTTAATACGCTGTGCTATGCTGGATGAGTTGTAATTGGTTCTTCTTCATCTTTATCAGCTGTATATCTTACGATCCCATGGGTACCTATATCTCACTAGCTTCTCTAAGACCAATATTAGTTTTGGTTTATATGTTTTGCTACCGAATGGCCATCCTGACACCAACCCTTTCCAATGGGCCAGGCTTGTGATAGGCACAGAGTTGAGGTGGGTTGCTTTCTCAGTGGTTGCCTTGTGATTTTTTTTTTATCGGCAGATTATCTCATCATTATGCAGGGAGAGTGTTTCTCACTTGCTTCTTCGAGGGTAGTATTTTAGTTTTGGTTCAAAGTGTTATGCTCGTATACCCTCCCTGACAACCAAGCCTTTTCATTTATCTAGGTTTGGAACTGGCACTGAGCTGAGCTAGTTAGTTCCCCATTGGTTGCGTTGTCTTTTCCTTTTTCTTTGGCAGATTTACCATATTTACAAGGGGTGAGATCATTCAGAACTCACCCCTTGTAAATATGGAAAATCTGCCAATGAAAAAGGAAAAGACAACGCAACCAATGGGAAGCTAACTAACTCAGCTCAGTACCAGTTCCAAACCCAGATAAATGAGAAGGCTTGGTTGTCAGGGAGGGTATACGAGCATAGCACTTTGACCAAAACCAAAACACTACCCTCGAAGAAGCAAGTGAGAAACACTCACCCTACATATTGATGAGATGATCTGCCAGGAAAAAAAAGAAAAAAAAAAGTCATATATCCGTCTTGACCACCAAGCCTCTGCATTTATCTGCACATGGGATCGGCACTAAGTTGAGGTAGCATGCTCCCCAGTTGTAGTTTTGTCTTTCTTTTGTATCAGCAGCTCACTTCATGTTCTTAGTGGTCACTTATTCTCATTAAAATGTTGGAGGACAGTGTTTGGGTTTGACTCAAATTATTACAGTCATGTACCCTTCCTGACACCCCCTTTGGAATGTGCTTGTACTGAGTTGAACCGGTGTGCTCCCTTATATGTTGCCTTAAGATTTTTCCTTTTTCTCTGCTATTTTTCTCATGTTTATACGGGGTACCTATTTCTTACTAACCTACAGCAGGATAGTGCTCTTGTGTATTCTCAGAATTTTACGATTGCATGCCTTCCTGACAACCAACCCTCGTCAATTATCTTTGTTTGGGATTGGCGCACGAAATTTATGCGGCTTGCTTCCCCGGTGGTGGTTTTGTTACTTTCATTTTGTTATCAGCAATTCTTCCTAAGTTCACATAGTATAACTGTCTCTCACTTGGTTATTAGAGCTTTTACGGCCGGATACCCTTTATGACAGAAACTTTCACCATTAGTATGGTCATAGGACAGGCACTAAACTGAGCTGACTTGGTCCTCGAGTAATGGAATTATTGATTCCCCTTCTCAGCCTACAGGTGTTTGTCCTAGAATTAAATTAATGCTTGACAGGAGCATAGATCAAATCCGCAGACACACATGCAAGCACAGACATACGCACACACTTACGCACACACACATGCACACATGCATACACACACACAGACACACACACACTAGCACAGTATGTTAGATTACAAGGGCTCATGCGTAGAATGTGAAATTAATTTAGCTGATTTGTTGAATAAATGGAATTATTCTCCAAGGGAGCAGTAGTATTGACAACGCACTGCTATCTCAAAGTTTAACAAATGTATAAATGTCTATTTGTCTGTCTGTCTAAATGTTTGTATGTATGTATATATGTCTATCTGTCTGTCTGTATGTATGTGTGTATGTATATATGTATGCATGTATGTATGTGTGTATGTATGTACGTATGTATGTATGTATGTATGCATTTAAGGAAAGTAGGTATAGTGGTATGTAGATGTGTATGCATTTACTTAAGTTGTCATATATATATATATATATATATATATATATATATATATATATATATATTATATATATATATATATATATATGTGTGTGTGTGTGTGTGTGTGTGTGTGTGTGTGTGTGTGTGTGTGTATGTTGACTTTTGCGACACCCAAGGGAACACGGAGGAAGTATTCTTACTCCTATCCTCAGGGGGAATTATATATATATATATATATATATATATATATATATATATATATATATATATATATATATATATATATATATATATATATATATATATAGGGTGTGTATATATATTTATGTGTGTGTCTGTGTGTGTGTATATATATATATATATATATATATATATAGGGGGTGTGTGTGTGTGTGTGTGTGTGTGTGTGTGTGTGTGTGTGTGTGTGTGTGTGTGTGTGTGTGTGTGTGTGTGCATGTTCCCCCTGAGGTAAGGGGCAAGAATATTGTCTCCATATTCCCTTGCGTGTCGTAAATTCGACTAAATGGGGCGCCATGATCGGAACGTCAATCTCCTCCTCAGTCATTTCTTTTGCAAATACATACATATACATATACCTCACTACTCCTTGCAAGGGGGGTAGCTGAGCCTAGAAACGAGCAATTCACCACGATCCACACATACCTCAACCACTCCTCTCAGCTCCTTGGGGATAAAGGGTTGCCACGTATCCTCCCCTTTCACCCTGCTTGGGTCATCCACAAGGTAGCGGATCAAGGATATTCTACAATGAGACCCGACAGCCGCAACCGGTTTACCCCCACCGCTTCATCACATAGCAACTCCCCTCACAGCCGTCCATCACAGTTCACTGAACTAGCAGGTGCGAGAAAACTCTTTGGGCCGCGTCATCAATGCATAATCTTCCTCCACTCATTCCTGTCTCTTGCACGCACTCATCCCTGTTCCACTGACTTTCCACTTACATTCAGTGCTCTTTTCACGCCATCCATCCATCTCAATCTAGGTCTCCCTCTTGACCTAACTCCTATTACTTTTGCACTCTACACTCTCTTCACTATTTGTTCATCACTCATCCTTTCCATGTGTCCAAGCTATCTCAACAGTCTCTGATATAACCTATCCGACAGCTTCATTCTAACACCTGTTCTCTTCCTGACATCCTCATTTCTTACTCTCTCTATTCTAGATACACCAGTCATACCTCTCAAGCACCTCATATCCATTACATTCAACTTGCTCCTTTCCTCCTCTCTTGCATTCCAAGTCTCTGTTTCATACAATGCTGTTGGCACAATCGCACCTTCATATATCCTTCTCTTTGCATTAATTCCCAAATATCTATTTCTCATTACACCTTTTGAATCCACCTAGCCATTTACTTGCTTCCTTCATTCTGTGATTTACCTATACATCTGTGATTTACCTATACATCCACTCGTACACTCCTTGATACATGTGACCCCAGATACTTAAAACTCTCAACCTCTTCAAGCATACTCCCCATTCACTCCTACATTCAGTCTGCCAACATTAACACTACTCGTGCATCTCATGACTTTACTTTTACCAATATTCACGAAACTTCCTTTTTCACACACTCTAACAAACTCAGTCACCAAATGATTCAGCTCATTCTCAGTATCAACCACCAGTACAGTATCATTAGCATATAACAACTGATTCAATTTCCACAACCTTCCATCCTCACCCTCTAGTTCCAAGCTTCTGTCTAATACTCTTTCACTTACTTCCCTTACCACTCCATCCTCATACACATTAAACAACCATGGCGACATTACACAACCTTGACGTA
>JAXCGZ010020761.1:32500-35000 GCA_037179515.1 Halocaridina rubra
TACTTATGAGATTGAGTCCTGCCAACTCACCACTTCTTTTGTGAGTCAGAGGATATAGCACCGGGCTCACCGCCAGGAAGACCCAATTTAATTCTCACTACCATTTTTATACTTGTTCGTAAATTATATCATCTTCAGAACCTCTTGGACAAGAGGATACAATAGTTCTAGCCCTTATGTGATAGCATTTGTCAGCTAAACATGCTGAGTACAACATTGTATGTTTGTAGTCTATGATCAAACAGATATTTACAAACTGATGATTAGATAGGGTCAGACCGTCTACAATGCAAGTCACAAAACTAGCTGCCGTTGCTTTGATAACTGAGTGTCTAAAACGTTCTTTCAGTAGAAGTTATCCTCAGTTTTAGAATAAACCAATCAGTAAATTCAACCCATTCAAGTTTCGGTCATTCGCCATTTCTATCTGTGCCGCGTGCATCTCATGTTTACAGTCTCTCTTAGCGAAAATTTCTTTGGAGCGGTTATTTGAAAAATATTTCTTATGATAACATATTCATTTTGGTCGCATTCTGAAGCTAAATTGTTGCACTTAAAGATTCTCAAAAAACTTTCAATTATTATTTAGAAGCTGAATTGCTGAGCTTGTATGAAGTTTAAATTTAGTTTTAAAGGATAACAGGATCTACATAGTCGAAATCTGAACGATGAAGAAGCAGGTCATCATATATATATATATATATATATATATATATATATATATATATATATATATATATATATATATATATATATATATATATATATATATATATATATATATATATATATATATATATATATATATATATATATATATTTATATATATATATATATATATATATATATATATATATATATATATATATATATATATATATAAATTTGACACCGCAACGGGCAAAGAAAATTGTCCTCATCGGGCCTGAACGCCAAAAAAAAAAATATATATATATATATATATATATATATATATATATATATATATATATATATATATTGAGAAAAATAATTAACAGCTAAAGGACAAGTCTAAAAGAAAAGAATGATAAGCAATTAAAAACTGACTAAAAAATAGTCAAAGAAATTAAGATCTAGATATATGACAGAATTAGACCCTGAGATGACGGTAGATCAACTTTTTGAATGAAGAAAAACAAGGAGAAAGAGTTCCAGTTTTAAAGCGGAAGGCAAGAATCAGTTACTGCACCGACCAATCCGCGAGCTAAATATCTCGGCAGAGTACCCCGGGAACGAGGCCGCTTAGTGTTTGTTATGCTGCCTCGCTAACTGGGGGGGGGGGTTGCAGCTTGCCAAATTAGCAGAATAGCGATTGAAGTATTACCGATAGAATAGAGAAAGAGATGATACCTTCCGGCGTAGCGAAAGAGAATAGAGATTAAAAGGATCGTTAGGGAGTCTGATGGCCTTACATTCAACCTTATCAAGGAGATAATTGTAAGAAGACTCACCCCAGATGGGAGAGCCCTATTTGAAGGAGGGAAGGATGGGCCTTTATAAATTTTTAGTCATTTAAGAGAGCGAAAGTAATGACTATAGCGAAACAGAATCCAGTTTCTTAGATGTAGCTTTGTGAATTTGAATTATGTGGCTCCTCTAAGATAAGTTATCTATCTTTCTCTCTCTCTATCTAAATTATCTCTCTCTCTCTCTCTCTCTCTCTCTCTCTCTCTATATATATATATATATATATATATATATATATATATATATATATATATATATATATATATATATATATATATACAAAATGCTGTGAATGAATTGTGTATCTTACTCTAGACTGCTGAAATGCATAAATATAAATTCTTGGAATGATATTATGTCGTCTGCAGGTAATAGGTGGGGATAAACAAATCGATGACTTAAATATATTTGTTTTTATATTAATTAAGTAACTGTACATGGGAACGTGTGCACACAGACACTCCCAGTGATATGCAGTTGTTATTATTACGATCTGTAATTGTCCATGTATAAATCAAATATTAATAGATTTTCAATTCATTTTAAAAGAATCGTAGCAAGTAATTAAGAATAGAATATAGTGTAACAATTGATTGATGACAGAAGAGCACTCTGTGAATATTAATTAAGACTAATGTGTAGTATACATTGCATAGTTTGATCGTGTTTACATCAGCGGCTGTTAAGTGCCATAATTCTAGGTTAGCTTACATGTAGTAATAGTGTTATTAGACCTTGCTGAGTACTATCATTAAAGTCAAATCTCCACTTTACGTGGAAGTTTTTCAAAAGATACCCCATAAACACTACAGACAATTTGAAGCAAGTATAGTATAATAATGTTCAGATTAGAGTATAAGGTGATACATATATATATATATATATATATATATATATATATATATATATATATATATATATATATATATATATATATATATATATATATATATATATATATATATATATATACATATATATATATATATATATATATATATATATATATAT
>JAXCGZ010020761.1:40000-60000 GCA_037179515.1 Halocaridina rubra
GAAGTGAGTGAGTGGTTTCCAGTGAGTGTGGGACTGAGACAGGGATGTGTGATGTCACCATGGCTGTTCAATTTGTATATTGATGGAGTTGTAAGAGAGGTGAATGAGCGAGTGCATGGTCGAGGTTTGAGAATGGTAGATGGGGATGATAATGAGTGGGAGCTGAATCAGTTGCTGTTTGCAGATGACACTGTGGTGGTGGCAGATTCAGAGGAAAAGCTGTGTCAGTTAGTGTCAGAATTTGGAATGGTGTGTGAGAGAAGGAAGTTGCGAGTGAATGTGGGAAAGAGTAAGGTTATGAGGTGTACAAGAAATGAGGATGGCGCTGGATTGAATGTTATGTTGAATGGAGAGACACTTGAGGAGGTTAATCAGTTTAAGCATTTAGGCTCGGTTATAGCTGGAAATGGTGGAGTGGAAGCAGATGTGTGTCACAGAGTGAATGAAGGATGTAAAGTGTTGGGTGCATTGAAAGGAGTGATGAAGAATAGAGGGTTGGAAATGAATGTTAAGAAAGTTTTGTATGAGAAAGTGGTTGTGCCAACTGTGATGTGTGGATCAGAGTTATGGGGTATGAAAGTAAGTGAGAGACGGAAACTAAATGTGTTTGAGATGAAATGCCTGAGGAGTATGATTGGTGTATCTCGATTAGATAGGGTTAGGAATGAAGTGGTAAGAGCAAGAACGGGTGTGAGGAGAGAAATTGCAGCCAGAGTAGATATGAATGTTCTGAGATGGTTTGGCCATGTGGAAAGGATGGATGATGAAAGGCTGCTGAAAAAGGTGATGAATGCGAGAGTTGATGGGAGAAATGCTAGAGGGAGGCCTAGGTTTGGATGGATGGATGGAGTAAGGAGAGCCCTGAATGATAGGAGGATGGATGTGAGGGAAGCAAGCGAGCGTGCTAGGAATAGGAATGAGTGGCGAGCGATTGTGACGCGGCTTTGATGGGCATCTGCTGTTACCATGGGGCTGCATCTTACAGAGATAGCCCTGTGGTGGGGGCAGTAGGAGGAGTTGGCAGTTGTGAAGCGACACAGGTTGTGGAAGAGCCGGGAGGATGGGCTGTGGCACTCCAGCAGTGCCATCTGAACGGTCGCTAGCTCCCTCGTCATTGCCCATAGAGCAAAGTAATCCCCCTATTTGTTTTCCTCTCTTGATGTCGGCTACCCCCCAATTAAAGGGGGAAACAGCCAAGGTATATGTATGTATGTATGTATGTATTATTATTATTATTATTATTATTATTATTATTATTATTATTATTATTATTATTATTATTATTATTATTATTATTATTATGATGATGATGATGATGATTATGATGATGATAGGTAATGCAATGGCAATTTGCCGATTATGGTAAGCAAGTAGCAAATACTTTATTTTAAGAGCATAATTTGAGTGTGTGTTTTTCTTCACTTTATTACGCTTCTTTATTCCTGGTATCCACAAGAACAAAGATGGGCGATATATGGAGAACGGATGTGTGCTCTGACTCGGCGCCCCTTGACAAGGAAATTAAGACCACTGTATATCTACAAGGATGGGACGAAGAGGAATATAGCAGACAGTGAGGGTAAAAATAAATCCACCCTAGTGTGGCCTGTTTGTCGTAGAGGGCGACGTAAAACGATATACCAGGTAATATTAGAGAAAAGTCCACCTTCCTATGACTTGTATATCTGAAAAGAAGTAATCTTATTGGTGGAGGTGAGTGTCTTCTACACTCGTATTCCTTTTGTGACGTAGGCAGCTACCAAAAGGGATATCGGTATCTCTGATGGTATGAGAGAAAACTATCCATCCTCGTATTCCTTAACACGTCGCAGGAGCATCTAAAGGCTTACTTCTGGTGATGGGGAAGAAAGATGTACACATACGTGTGCTAAAAGGGATATCCCTCGTGTGAGAGGGAAAGAAACCCGACGTCATGTACGTTGCGTATCGGGTTTTGTTGCAGGGAAGGAGATGGGATGGGTATCCACCGCTCTTTGCTTTTCTACTCTTGACATTAAGAAGCTACGAGACATGGACATGGACGCTGTGCTAGTCTTTCTGAACGCTCGTAACTATTGTGGCCATGCTTTTAACTTTATAATGAGAAATAGCATAATTTGTGAGGTGATACATGGAGAAACTTACGAGAATAATAATAATAATAATAATAATAATAATAATAATAATAATAATAATAATAATAATAATAATAAAATAATAATAATAATAATAATAATAATAATAATAATAATAATAATAATGATGATGCTGCATCAGTAGTAGTACTAGTAAGTAGCAGCATCAAGTAGTAGTAGTAGTAGTAGTAGTAGTAGTAGTAGTAGTAGTAGTAGTAGTAGTAGTAGTAGTAGTAGTAGTGGTAGTAATAGTAGTGTCAGATATTATTTTAATTGCACTATCTATGTTTTATAGGTAGCGAGGTCAGTAATGGAGAGATATGTATCTTCTTTAAAGTTAAATTATTAGAGTTTCCACTTTATTTACAACCTCAGAACTCCCATTCCTATAGTTCTTGTCACTCACTATTCCCGCCCCCTTAGGGGAGGTTGCTAACTATGGCCGTGACTTCTGCCCCCGGCAAGTGCTGCCTTCTAACTAACACGGGCTCTGTGGGCCAGTCCTGTGGCGGCGGGTATCTGGGTGCGCCCTTTGCCCTCTAGCGGCTATAGGCATCTGTGAAATGCCGTGGGAGGCTATAGGCATCTATGATATGCCATACGACTCCAGTAGTAGTAGTAGTAATAGTAGTAGTAGTAGTAGTAGTAGTAGTAGTAGTAGTAGTAGTAGTAGTAGTAGTAGTAGTAGTATTGGCGGTGGTAACGAAAGTAATTTTTTTCATAAGCTAGGATCCATAGCCAACTGAAACCAGCTGGCTGGCTACATCTTGAACAAAGAATATAGGTATTAGAATTTGAACTTACCCTGATAAAAAAAAAAATAAGAAAAAACTGGGAAGGAAAACTACAGAACTAAACTTTTTCGATTTTCTTCTGCAAAAAATTTCCAGTCTTGCTCTCTTTCTTAACTGCAGGTTTTAGAAACATTTCTTTGCAGCTCGGAGGTTTAACTCTCAGTGTTCAAACTAATATCTTTTATTATATATCATCCAGATTCTTAAAGTTTTACACATTTTTGCAATTCGGATTTTGCATTACGTCAGATTTCGTTTTCAACGATGAACCTGAAATGGAACGTCAGGGCATTTTTTTACTTTATAATATCTTTAAATTCTTAAATTACGTAATCTTATAAGTTCGTATTCTAGCTGTAATGTTATGTCTCTGTAAAATCAGTCTGCATTCTATTTTCATAAACACCTTCTTTATATGCATTCATTTCTTTCTTCCAGTTTTTAATTTTCATATGACTTAGTATAATGTAACTTACATGTTTTTGCTCTATTCTTCCCGAAGGGGCTGACATCTCACCATGCTATAAGCATAGACGCGGTTGTGTAACCTTGTGGAGAAAGGTGTGGTGGCTAGTTCCGACCTGATACTTTTCTTGGATGAGGCATCAGCAAGTTTGTAACTTGCGGAAAGCTATCTCTGAAAGGTACTAATTAACAGACTCGATCTCCCTTCCATGATAAATATAGCAAACCAGTGGGAGGTAATCTGTCGATCACAGTGCAAGCAACGATACTATGAATGTTGTGACGGACTTCTCTGCAAGGCAGGGGTGAAGAGCTGCCCAGTCTCGTGATTTACAGTATAACGTAAGCCTACAAGGCTTCTGGGTGAGCAGGTGACCTTTTTTCTCTCTTGCTCATTAGCCTTTGTGGGGTAGGAGCAGATTATGTAAAGGAATTTTTTTTCTGATTATTTCTTCGCAGTATTTGCTCTATTATCTTAAAGCTGTAGTCTTTTACTTTTCTCCAGAGATTATTGTGTATTCGAGTATCTACCCATATGTTGTATTTTTTTTTCTTACTTGCCAGTGGGTGACCTTTTTCACACACACTCGACTCGTCTGCATAATCTTTTAGTTTAGAGGTAAAGGAAAAATTAATTGCCTTCTTCTTCTTCTTCTTCTTCTTCTTCTCTTCTTCTTCTTCTTCTTCTTCTTCTTCTTCTTCTTCTTCTTCTTCTTCTTCTTCTTCTCTCTTCTTCTGCTTCTTCTTCTTTTTATTCTTCTTCTTCTTCTTTGTCTTCTTGTTTGTGATCGTTGTGTATATGGGCCTCTTCCCTGTTCATTATTCATTCAATATCCTATTAGGGGATTGCGTGTGCCTCATCTTCCACTTTTTATCGCCCAAAGGCAGCGTGTGGAAGCTCTCTCTCTCTCTCTCTCTCTCTCTCTCTCTCTCTCTCTCTCTCTCTCTCTTTCTCTATATATATATATATATATATATATATATATATATATATATATATATATATATATATATATATATATTCTTTTATCTTCATTTTCCTCACCTTATCTTTTCTCCTCTCCTTCTCTTTTTATCCCTTTTTAAATAATTTCCCTTTTATGATTTTAACAATAATTTATGTGTTGGTTTGTTATTGGAACAGAAAGAGAATGAGAGATAGGGTAATAAAAGAAAACAGTAGAGAGGGGAAGTATATGTATCTTTGTAACATTAGTTGAGATTCTTACAGAATCTAGTACTCTGTTGTAAAATAGAAACAGACTTACAGGCACTCCATTAAGATTCTTAATTTCCCAGAGCCTTTTCACCATCCCTGCAACAGTTTTTATTTTGTTTAATTATTATTGTCGCTCTTTGGCATTCCCTTCCTTTGGTTTATAGAGCCTCTTCAGGCATGACGCTTATATTTGCTGAGTGTCCTCTAAGGAGGCGTGACTTACAAATGAGACGTTTGTCTCTTTAAGGTTAAGGCTTTTACTTTCGGAGATTCGTCTTTGCACATGAGAGCTTTATATATGCAGGATTTCGTCTCATCAGGCATTTAGGCATGCACATGCGGACTTTGGTCTCGGCAAATGTGAGGTTCACACTTACAGACTTTTGTCTCAGCAGACATGAAACTTATAAGGTATGATCTTCGTCTCTACAAGCGTGAAGTCTATAATATGCAGAGTTTCGTGTAAACAGTCGCAGGTCGTATTGATTAAATGTTTCGTCGCAGCAGGCATTAGACTGACTCAGGCAGAGCATCGTATCAGCAGGAACGAGGTTTACTTAGGCAGAGTGTCGATTCAACAGGCGTGAGGTTTACAGAGACAGTGTCGTGTCAGCAGGCATGAGGCTTGAGCTACCTCATGAAGAATTTCGTCTTAGTAGGCATTAGGATTTCAAATGAGGAGTTTCGATTCAGCAGTCGTGATCCATGCTGGTCTGTAGTTTACACATGAAGTGTATTGCGTCAGCAGGTGTGAAGTTTACCCAAGAGAACGGTTGTCTTAATAGGCATGATGTTAACTCCAGAAGTGTATTCTTTCAGGCTGTGAAGGTTATTCTAAGAAGGCCTGATAACTACACATGAGGATTTTCGCCTCATCAATCATGAAATATACATATATGGACAGCGCACCTGTCCCTCATGCTTTACCCCCTCTTTATCCCTAGTCCCTCCCTTATTTTTTCTTCACACAATGTACATAAGGTTCTTCGCTCTCTAAGGACGAACAAGCATCCGGACTCTATGGTATCCCTGCAAGGTTCCTTAAGGAGTTTGCAGATGAATTGGCTCCCGTGATTTGCCATCTTTTTCGCCTCATTCTGTCAACCAATATCTACCCTTCATCTTGGAAGCATGCTCTAGTTCAACCTGTTCCTAAGAAGAACGACTGCTATATTCTTTCCAACTACCGACCTATTGCCGTAACCTCTGCTATCGCTAGAGTATTCAAAACTTTGCTAAAGGCTCACTTCTTGAAACGCTTAGAATCTAACGTGTTTATCTCCTATCACCAGTACAGCTTCCACAAGGTAAGATTCACTGGTGACTTCCTGTCCTATCTTACTTATGTATGGTCATCGTCTCTGAGGAAGTATGGGGAATCCTTTGTCGTCACTCTTGATATCTCCAAGGTTTTTGACAGAGAATGGCACAAAGCTCTGTTGGCCAAACTCCCTGTTTATGGCTTTACCACTTCTCTCTGTTCTCTGATTTCCAGTTTCTTTCTGACCGTTTTATACTTGTGGTTGTTGATGGTGCAACATCTAGCTCATTCCCTGTTACCAGTGGTATTTCACAGGGCTCTCTTCTTTCACCTACTTCATCAACGATTTTCTTCAGTCCCCATCCTCCTCTCTTCTCCACGCCTTTGCCGACGATTCTGCTCTTCAGTTTTCCACTGCCTTTTCTTCACAACCTTCATCTGCTTCTCGAAATCAGTCTCGCATCACTCTTGCTTCTACTCTCAACTCCGATTTACAGAGGGTATGAGTGGGGCACCTAAAATTTAGTTAAATTTAATACCTCCAAGACACAGTTTTATGCCTAGTTTTTCATCTTCTCCTCCCAGTAACCCTTATGTCTTCGACGCTAACGAAATTTACCCTTTTAATTCTATTACCATATTAGGAATCCATCTCTAGCTTGTCTTGGAGGAATCACATGATCCAAATTTCTAAATCTCCATCCAAAAAATTGAGGGTTATGTTTCGTTTTCGTCATTGCTTTTCCTCTTTCCAGTTACTTAAAAACTATAGAGATCTTATCCGTCCCCTCTTAGAATACTCCCCGCACATCTGGGGTGCTTCTTCGTATACTTACCTCCTTGATAGGGTTGAATCTAAGGTAGTCAGACTCATCAATGAACCTTCTCTTACTTTTAATCTGGACTCTTTTTCTCTTTGCCGTAAGGTATCATCCCTTCTCTTTTCTATCACTATTACTTCCATCGCTGCTCTAATGGGTTGGCGAGGTGCATCCCTCCCCCACTGCTTAGTCTGCATAACACTCGCCAAGTGGCCTTGCCTTACAAGTACTGTTTGGAGATTTGTAGCTCGCGGATTGGTTGGTGCATCAACTGCTTCTTCCCATCCACCTCCAGACTCTGGAACTCTCTTCCCCCTTCTGTCTTTCCTAATTCTTATAACCTATCTTCCCTCAAAAAGCTGAGATCTATCATCTCAGGGCCTAATCCTGCCATATCTCTAGGTCCTCAGTACTCTAACTATTCTCTCAGCCTGTCCTTTTCCTGTTGTGTATCACTCCCTTATTTCTGCCTTGTCCGTAACCTGCTACTTTTTCTTCGTCTTAATGTTTTCTTGGGGCCCTGGCCTGATGAAGACAATTTTCTTGCCTGTCCCGGTATCATACTCACAAAAACAGGATACTCGAGGTTTACGCATGCGGGGTTTCGGCATAACAAGGGAGAGACATACTCGTACATATATTATATGGATAGATTTTTTCAACAGGCACGAGATTTATACATGCGGATTTCCGCCTCAGTGAGTGTTATGTTTACACATGTGACTTTTGTCGCAGCGGATATAAAGCTTACACATGACATTGTTCGTCTAAAAAGGTTAGAGGTGAGGCGTACAAATGCAGAGTTTCGTCTGGACAGGTCAAGAAAATAAAAATGGTATCTCATCAAGAAGAATAACCTCAGGATGCTCTAGAGTTATTCATATTTACAAGGCAAGTCACCTAAGCTATCCTAACCTAACAAATTACAGGGTCTTTTAACTTTACCTTAGATTCTGGGATTTACTCATTGTTAATTCATCAGAGATTTGGGGTGAAAGAGACTAAGTATTTTGCATCATATAAAGCTGTACAGGAGGTGAGAAAAAGTCATAAAAGTTCATAAAAAACTATTATGCTGCAGTCCCGTTTATTCTCAGTCGCCACAGCGACACAGAGGTATCATAGTTATAGAGCGTGTTGAAAAAAATACAGTCTAGTACGTAGGCAACATTTATGAAATAATGCAAATCATACCTCTCTGTAGTTAAGCACTAACATTTCTTCATGATACTTAGCGAAAATATATTGAATTGAGTACATTAGGAAATTCAGGTAATATATTACCCAGAGGAATTAATTAACTGACTTCCAAGACGAAAATTTAATTTCTCCATTTGTTGTGGTCATTAAGAGAATAGCTTTCGAATGTGAATGAAAGCCTTAAGTACATATCTGACGAGCGAATTAAAATGATGAAATCCTAATTACTTTATTTGCAGATTTACATTCCGTTTCTTTGCGTGTTTTTTTTCTGTTTGCTTCTTTTTCATTATTTATAACTTATGCTACACTATCGTCTCTTGCTAATTACTGTAAATTGTTGAAGGAGTGAAAGGTTGATAAATATATTGATTTCTATATTTAGTTGTTTATCATTCTCTAGGACTTGATGCTACTATATATCATCAGGCATAATAGAACGAAATTATTGAATGAAAGTAAAATATTTCCAAGGAAAAATATGTTTGACGATATTTATTACAGGAGACTAGCGGAATGGCGATTTTTGCCGAAATTGGGAACGCAAACTATTTAAAATAATTATGAAATTGCATATATATATATATATATATATATATATATATATATATATATATATATATATATATATATATATATATATATATATATATATAAAATGAGCAGTCTCATAGAAGACTGCATAATTTACAGATGTCCAAAAACACTCTACCTCAAAATAAATTCCCGTTGAAGAGTGCATTAGAATGAAACATCTCCCACTGAGGTAACAATTATCTTCCCCAGAATTTATTTTTGGCAAATTTGTCTTAATAACGTGGATACGTAATTTCCAAAAACATAGTGTTTGATGACGTGTAAATTATGCAGTCCTCTCTAATGCACTGCTTATATGTTACGTAACCAGAGAATTTCCTTCCTTATTATTATTATTCAAATGTATATATATATATATATATATATATATATATATATATATATATATATATATATATATATATATATATATATATATATATATATGAAGACAGGACAGCTGCCAGTTAGATTGAGTGCTCCCTAGAACAACTGCCACTAGCCTAACCATTTAACATATCCTAGCGTAACCTAACCTAGCTTAACCTACTAACTAAGTATGCAATAATAAATTGTTCACATTGACTTTCTCATTAATTGCCTCTTAATGCAAAGATATATTTCACTTTGCTATTATCAAAGGGCAGTCTTCCACATTTGTATTAAGAGCTAAGGGCTTTATTCCTAGCAGAAGTTGGTTATATCTATCTATCTATCCATCTATTTAACTATGTATGTATGTATGTATCTATCTATCTATCTATCTATCTATCTATCTATCTATATATATATATATATATATATATATATATATATATATATATATATATATATATATATATATATATATATATATATATATATATATATGTATATATATATATATATATATATATATATATATATATATATATAATATATATATATATATATATATATATATATATATATATGGTAGCAAAAGCCCATTAAATTAAAAAATATATATATATATATATATATATATATATATATATATATATATATATATATATATATATATATATATATATATATATATATATATATATATATATATATATATATATATATATATATATATATATATATATATATATATATATATATATATATATATATATATATATATATATATATATATATATATATATATGGAAGGAAAAGCCCATTAAATAAAACAACGAATACTTATTAATTTCGTGACCTAAACTGGTCACCTACTTTGAGAAGGTGACCAGTTTAGGTCCCGAAATCTGAAGACTTTTAGAACTTTCAGGTCAGAGCTGCCTGGAAATAGGGTGGTGATGGAAGGTATGTATTTACACCATTAGATTATTATTCCAAGATACTTAGGACTAAGCTGAGAAACTGATACATAACATTACTCTACTATAGATATGAAAAAGAACAATCATTAAATGCTGAGAAAAGCAACTAATGAAATATTCTTATTAGCAGTGGCTACAGTAATATCAAGCATGAATTCAGATAAAAGATACAACTCATCAGGTTACTGCTGATTGCATTGCAAAAATAATAATTAGCAAAATGCCATTGATAGAGAGCAACAATAACAGTCAAAATAATAATAACATTACTGATAATCATGATCATAATAAGACTAATAAAAAATGAAATAAAAATACTAAGTCAGAAATAGCAATATAAATACAATTGAGACTGGCATTCAGAAGTAAGAACAGAGTTCTATACTTATATTTCATAGTAATGCTCATTCTAACACAGTCTCTTTTACTATTCAAACTCCTGCTGTCATAATATATACATATATATATTCATATAGCATAAGCGGCAACCTTCAGGTTCCCCAATTTGTCAATGGGAGTTTTATCTATTCTCTAAACAGTTGCGATATGTGGCAAAAATATTTATGCAAAAGTCGGTACTACCGATGTCTTATCAGTATTTATGCAATAACAGAATGCAAAAATTTATCAACTGAAATAAAATGTAGGCACAATTATCACTTAGCTTCACTGGAAAAAAACAAAAAAAGAATCGATGACGGCAACATTCTCTTAGCATCGGAAGGAGCACCTGTCAGTCTGAGTAGAGAGAGAGAGAGAGAGAGAGAGAGAGAGAGAGAGAGAGAGAGAGAGAGAGAGAGAGAGAGAGAGAGAGAGAGAGAGAGAGAGAGAGAGAGAGAGAGAAAAGAAAGGTTGACTGGGCGACCGTGAAATACATTGCAGTATCCACCCATGTGGTTAGGTGAGCCGGGCTTCCTTCCTTTACCTGCACTGAAATTTAAAAAAAGTAAATTATCGCGGAGTATCCCTACATAACAAAAGAATAAATAAACAAATGAAAGTGAACAGACGTGAGCAATGACTATTGGTAGAGTTATATGTTTATTGTCAGAGGGCTCTTCTTATTCCCCAATTCACAAAAAAACAAAAGAACTTAGTGTACATCTGCAGAAGCATCGAAGCATAAATCCATTCCTTTCTGTTTGATATTGCAAAGGACTTTACTGAAATAGCATACACATCTTTGTCTATCATGACAATCTTCTCTCTTTCTGTAAATCAGAGGGTTGAGTCAAAGCCCACACTCGCTATATGCCAACATACCCCTGATAGGGTCAAAGCAAAATACTACAATCGTATGTGACAATATCTCTACTACTATCAACAAAAGTACAAATATCATTTTCTTAACAAACGTCTTAAAAAGACTTAGGTATTATTAATTTATTAAATTTCAAACTAAATATATAATATCAAATAATCTCAATTATCTTAATTAGCTCAAATGTAATTATAAATACATGACAATGATTGCGATTAACAATAATTATCTCTAGATAGAAGGTGTTGTAGGAAAGTATGGGGTACCAGGTGGGAATGAGAGTGGCGAGAGACTGTTAGATATGTGTGTGGAGAAAGAGTTGGTGATAGGTAATAGTTTATTTAAGAAGATGTTAATAAATAAGTATACATGGATGAGAGTGGCATATGGAAGAGTGAAAGAAAGAGCATTGATGGATTATGAGTTGGTAGCAAAGAGCATGGTTGGTAGAGTGAAAGATGTGCATGCATTCAGGGGTGTGGCTGCTGGGATGTGTGATAATTTTTTGGTTGAATCAAAAGTGGTATTAGCAAAAGAGTAGGGAAATAGTATGGGGGGATGTAGAAGAGAAATAAGGAAGGTGGAAGAGTTGAAAAAGCCAGAGAAGAGACAGGAATATTAGGACAGGTTGAGAGTGGCATATGGCAGGGTGAAAGAAAGAGAAGTTGGGGAGTTAGGGGAGGAATGGGGGTTGATGAAAGAATGTTTTGTGGGACATGCAAGTGATGTGTGTGGAAAGAGGTTTGTTGGAGGTGGCGTGAGGAGGGGCAGCGAGTGGTGGAATGAAGGGGTGAAAATGAAGGTGGAAGAGAAAAAGAGGGCTTTTGAGGAATGGCTGCAGTGTAAAAGTAGGGAGAAGTATGAAAGGTATAGGGAGAAAAATGTGGAAACCAAGTGGAAGGTAGAGGAAGAGAAGAGCTTGGCAAATGTTAGGTGGGGACAGGATTTTAGTAGATCATATGAGGAGAAGTTTTGGAAAGAAGTGAAGAGAGTGAAGAAGGGTGGATCGAGGATGGAAGAGACAGTGAAAGATGTGAATGGACAGATGTTAAGAGGGAACGATGCAAGGAAAAGATGGGCAGAATATTTTGAGTGCTTGCTGAATGTTGAGGAAGACAGAGAGGCAGCTATAGTGGCAGTGGGGGGGTTCAAGGGCCAGTAATGGGAGATGAAAATGAGAGAGAGATTACAAGAGAGGAGGTGAAAAGGGCATTGTATGAAGCAAAAGCAGGTAAAGCACCTGGAATGGATGGTGTGAGAGCGGAGATGTTGAAAGAAGGGGGTGTGATTGCATTGGAATGGTTAGTGAGAGTGTTTAATATATGCTTTATGTTGTCATTGGTGCCAGTGGAATGGGTGATTGCATGTATAGTGCCCCTATACAAAGGTAAGGGAGATGTGTATGAATGCAGTAAATTTAGGGGTATAAGTTTGTTGAGTGTGGTAGGAAAAGTGTATGGTAGGATACTGGTTAATAGGATTAGGGATAAGACAGAATATGTGATTGTGGAAGTGCAGAAGGTTTTAGGAGAGGTAGAGGTTGTATAGATCAGATTTTTATAGTTAGGCAGTTATGTGAGAAATATTTAGCAAAGGGTAAGGATGAGTATTTTGCATTTTTGGATCTGGAGAAAGCATATGATAGAATTGATAGAGAGGTTATGTGGAATGTTTTGAGATTATATGGAATTAATGGTAAATTGTTGCATGCAGTGAAGAGTTTGTATGAGGGTAGTAGAGCTTGTGTTAGGATAGGGAATGAAGTGAGTTAGTGGTTTCCAGTGAGTGTGGGACTGAGACAGGGATGTGTGATGTCACCATGGCTGTTCAATTTGTATATTGATGGAGTTGTAAGAGAGGTGAATGAGCGAGTGCATGGTCGAGGTTTGAGAATGGTAGATGGGGATGAAAACGAGTGGGAGCTGAATCAGTTGCTGTTTGAAGATGATACTGTGGTGGTGGCAGATTCAGAGGAAAAGCTGTGTCAGTTAGTGTCAGAATTTGGAATAGTGTGTGAGAGAAGGAAGTTGCGAGTGAATGTGGGAAAGAGTAAGGTTATGAGGTGTACAAGAAATGAAGATGGTGCTGGATTGAATGTTATGTTGAATGGAGAGACACTTGAGGAAGTTAATCCGTTTAAGTATTTAGGCTCGGTTATACCTGCAAATGGAGGAGTGGAAGCAGATGTGTGTCACAGAGTGAATGAAGGATGTAAAGTGTTGGGTGCATTGAAAGGAGTGATGAAGAATAGAGGGTTGGAAATGAATGTTAAGAAAGTTTTGTATGAGAAAGTGGTTGTGTCAACTGTGATATATGGATCAGAGTTATGGGGTATGAAAGTAAGTGAGAGATGGAAACTAAATGTGTTTGAGATGAAATGCCTGAGGAGTATGATTGGTGTATCTCGATTGGATAGGGTTAGGAATGAAGTTGTGAGAGCAAGAACTGGTGTGAGGAGAAAAATTGCAGCCAGAGTAGATATGAATGTTCTGAGATGGTTTGGCCACGTGCAAAGGATGGATGATGAAAGGCTGCTGAAAAAGGTGATGAATGCAAGAGTTGATGGGAGAAATGCTAGAGGGAGGCCTAGGTTTGGATGGATGGATGGAGTAAGGAGAGCCCTGAATAATAGGAGGATTGATGTGAGGGAAGCAAGAAAGCGTGCTAGGAATAGGAATGAGTGGCGAGCGATTGTGACGCAGCTCTGATGGGCATCTGCTGTTACCACGGGGCTGTATCTTACAGAGGTAGCCCGGTGGTAGGGGCAGTATGAGGAGTTGGAAGTTTTGAAGCGACACTGGTTGTGGAAGAGCCGGGAGGATGGGCTGTGGCACTCCAGCAGTGCCATCAGAACGGTCGCTAGCTCCCTCGTCATTGCCCATAGAGCAAATTAATCCCCTTATTATTTTCCTTTCTTGATGTCGGCTACCCCCCAATTAAAGGGGAAACAGTCAAGGTAGATAATAAAATCTCTAGATAATATTTTTTAAAACTCTTTAATTATAGTATATATCAAAGGGATAAAGATATTAAAGATTTCTCTTCACACAAAAAACTATATAACAAAAACGGGAATCTGGAAAAAATATAAAAAGTCTGTCTCTGTGTATGCAATAATAACAACAAAAATCATATTTCATTTGCAACATTTAAGAATGCATTTTGCTTAAGTTTCATAATCTCGTAAGGAGTTGTACAGAAACAATTAAAACAGAAAATATATATATTTTTCTACTATCTCGAATTTGACTTATTTGAATTACTATACGACAGAATTACCTCCGGAACAGGGGGAAGTTCGACATATAACGGTTCTGTCTGTTTGCTCATACTTACGCACGCACGGTTGGGTGCTTTTATTATTACCCTCCCCTTTTATTACTTTATTTTTTTCTGCTCTTATACTGCCCGAGCTTTGCCTTCAGGGCCGCGGCTGACTAGCTTTTACGGGGGGGTGCGCATGTGGGGGCTGTTTTCTCCCCTGTTCCTTTGGCTTCTGGATCAACTTCTGCTCTCTCAAATACGGGAAACAGCTGTGTAACATTCTTGTAGTAATTTCGTGTCAGATCACACTCTTTCTTTATGATCAGGCTGAAATAATTTTGATAAACATTATCATGGCTAAAACTTTCAAAGTTTTATTCTATATATCTAACCTATCTCTTCGGACAAATAATGTATATACTGCAGCTAGCAAAAAAAATAAAGAATCATTCATAGACTCACGTCCTTTATAACGTAATATCTATTTTGGAATTCTCGGAAATCGAATAATAATCTCATTGGCGGAGTAGGGGACGAAACAAAAGTAAAACAAACTCGGCCATATCTGGGCAGGTGGAGAATCTCTTCCTCAAAAATATCTCTCAATAGATATTTCAATGACTATGCACCTCCCATTAAAACTACGCTGATATGGCCTGCACAAAGACCCGGCAGAGCAGGGGAACGATCCTCACAGACTCCCCCAATCATGCTTCCTAACGGTGTTTCCCACGATTTCACCCCCTAGAGCAACCCCCCCATTATACCCCCAGCCATTCATACTCATTCGCTCACATTCAAACTTGCACTCCCTTTCTCTCTGTTAAATTCCCTTCTATTTACAACGTTGGTTTCTCTTCCTTTATCACTCTGAAGGAGTGTAAAGGTGAAATCTCGGTCAGGCCGCGTGGTCACATGACTGCCTCACCAGTCCTAGGTCCCATTCTAAGAAACAAACAAACAAACATTCTACTCCCTTGAAGCTACGTTAGGATGACACTGAAAAACCTCCCCTATTCCAGCACAGCACAAATTCCTAGAATTTACTTTTACTTTCGCCTGCATAGCGCAAAATTAAAAACGCATATCAAAATTATATCACAAAATTTCTTATTCTTCAAAAAGAAATGCCTCACACGTATCGTAATATCAATTCTCCATCAAAACAACATTAAAAGAACGATCTGTCATCTCTGATATTTTTTTTCACCAAAATATTACACCACGAAATAATAATAATAAAAAAACAACCTTGAAAACAGGTGCAAGGATCTTATCACTCGATTTCTTACGCTTTAAGAAATTAATATAAAAATGATTTTACACGTACTTA
This sequence comes from Halocaridina rubra, assembly GCA_037179515.1. Taxonomy (NCBI): domain Eukaryota; kingdom Metazoa; phylum Arthropoda; class Malacostraca; order Decapoda; family Atyidae; genus Halocaridina; species Halocaridina rubra. The sequence continues at coordinate 55,679 of JAXCGZ010020761.1, forward strand.
AAATATCAAAGATCAGTACAATTACCATATATTTATAATAACGAGGTTGGAAGATCGATGGGTCATTTCCGCATTCCTTTCTTGGAAATCACACGTGGTAAGAGAAAAACCTTAAAAGCGGATTCAAGTATACTTCTCACTATAATTCTTACACGCATTTTGGAGTATATAAAAATTCTATTACGTATATTGTATTTGTAGACTCTTAGTTTTTACTTTAAGGAATTAATATAATAATGATTTCACATACATTAAATTTTTCAAATAAAATCAATACATTCGCCAGTTTAATAATTAACTTAGGCAATAATAAATATAAATGGAACATACTTCAAACGCAAGTACTCATTATATTATTCAAATTATTACAAAAATGGAGCTTATTACTGATTATTGCTATTAGTACAAATTATCCATGTTAGTAATTGGTACAGAAATTCTACTTTTATTAACTTATTAGGAGCCACACCCCTCATAGGCGGGTTGGCGTAGTCAAAGCATAACTACAAGATAAAATGGCGGCGTCCACCGACCTCAATTTCTTTTAATAATTGTCCCATTACTCACTGGATACAGATCACAAGTACTTAGCTATTTTGAGGAGGTGGTCCTGAAGAACTTCATGGCAGAAGGCAATGGAGGAGGGGGTTCTTCTTCCTTCTGGGCGCAGGAGGTTCCCACAACTTCTCCATCTCTTGCGTAGAATCGACGAATCACCATCTTCTTGGCTGGATCCAGCGACATGTACTTTTGGTAAGGGGCTATTTCGCTCAAAGCCCTGGTCACACTTCGCCTCACTAAGAAATATCTTAGGAATAGTTCCTTAAAAGTTTCCCAATGCTTTAACTCTGACCACTCATCTCTGCATACGGTCTTGGCCATAAATCCGGTGCACCTTTGTATTATTTCATTAATTAGGTACTCGTCTGTCCACTCAGCACTTCTCATCCGCTGACCCAAGTGTTTCAGGAAGTCGGCCGTGGGAATTATGGACGGACATTCGAGGCCTTTTACATTTGCGCCGTTCAAGCATAAAGATGAATCTTTGACTCGAGGCGCCTTTACCACCATGGCACGTGGTGGGGGCATGACCTGCTGCGTTCCCTGTGTCACCACGGGGCTCGGAGCGGCAGGCTGTTCGTCGATGTTTGAGGCGTCGGTTTCTCTGTCGGCGTTGACCAAGTTCCTTCTCGGCGGAGCGGCGTTGGCATGAGTTTGTAGGCGCCGCACGTGCTCCTCCAGTTCGAGAATTCTCCGGTGTTTGTCCTCGTCACTCATTTCCTGTATTGGAAGATATTGGATCTCTGCGTTTGTCATTCTATTTTTTTCTTTGCACAGATTTCGACTGATATGAGAGTCCCTTCGTATGTTTTCCGGGCGTGTGATCCATCCCACCGCTGCCACCAGATGTCTTAAGGACTTTAATCACTTACATTACTATTTATACCAGAAGGGTGCAAGGTAAGAATGGACACGGTGGTTCCTTTATGTTAATTTATTTTAGAGTACAACATATTCGACGCCTCAATGCCCCCCACCTTATGACTATCAAAATCTATGATCTATTTGTGCCCCTGGTAAAATTCTGACTGACTGAGCTCTGTCTGCCTTGGGGATTCTTGAAATACCCCATGGGCAGGGCGTGTCATGTAATCCAGTTCTGCCAATAGACTTCAGGTTCAAAGAGGAGTCCCTCCTCTTGGGGGAGGGGCTATTTCTGCAGGCCTATTGAACAGAAGAAGTTCTAAATCGCTGCAGCTATTGGGCATCTCTCTCTCCAGGGCATGTACATACAAATATGGGTCAAATGTTTACAAATTTTGGGTGGTGTTGTCGAGGACCGAGGGTCCCTTATATTTTAGGCCTCTTGGAGTGCTTGGCGCCGGAAATTAGTTCCGTTTGTCTAGCCATAAATCTTGGTGGCTACAAGGGAAAGCAGGGTCTGGACCCAAAACCCAATAAAAGTGAGGGCATGTAATAAAACATCTGTGCCCTCAACCATTACTCCTCAAGATTTGTTACAGTTTCAGATCCTGGCTTCAGCAGGCTTTCATGTGACTTCAGCAAGACTTCAGTCATGCGACATAAATATATATATATATATATATATATATATATATATATATATATATATATATATATATATATATATATATATATATATGATATATATATGCGTGTGTGATTACCTAATTGTGATTACCTAATTGTGTTTACGGGAAAGAGCCCAAAGCTCGTATCTTCCCGTCTCCTGATAGCTTCCATTTTATACTTAGTCATACTTATCATACCTGTCCTTAAAACTATGGATTGAGATAGCATTAACTACCTCCTCGCTTAGCCAATTCCAATTATCAACTACTCTTACACTGAAAAAGTATTTCCTTACATCCTGCGAAGAAGTTTTCTTACGAAGCTTCAAACTGTGACCTCTAGTTCTAGAGCCAGCCATATCAAAATATCGATCCCTATCCACTCTATCATAACCATGAAGGAATTTAAAGACTGTCACCATATCCCCCCTCACTCTGCTAGCTTCGAGTGATGGTAAGTCTAATTCCCTCAGCCTCTCATCATAACTGAGATTGCGTATTTCTGGCACCAGTTTCGTGGCATGTCTTTGAACTTTTTCAAGATTAGCTATGTGCTTTTTCAAGTGCGGATTCCAAAAGGGGGCTGCATATTTGAGTTTTGGCCTCACATAGGTTACATAAATATTTCTGAACATTTCCTTGTCCATGTGCCTGAAGGCTACCCTTACATTTGATAAGAATGCATATGCTGCCCTTACTATGCCATTTATATGTATTTCTGGAGACAAATCTGCCAGTATGTTTACTCTTAGATCTCTCTCATTTTCTGTCTCTTGAAGTTGTACTCCAGCCACCGAGTAGTCAAGCTCGTGTGTGTGTGTGTGTGTGTGTGTGTGTGTGTGTGTGTGTGTGTGTGTGTGTGTGTGTGTGTGATTACCTAATTGTGCTTACGGGAAAGAGCCCAAAGCTCGTATCTTCCCGTCTCCTGATCGGTTCCATTTTAGACTTAGTGATACTTATCGTACCTGTCCTTAAAACTATGGATTGAGATAGCATTAACTACCTCCTCGCTTAGCGAATTCCAATTATCAACTACTCTTACACTGAAAAAGTATTTCCTTACATCCTGCAAAGAAGATTTCTTACGAAGCTTCAAACTATGACCTCTAGTTCTAGAGCCAGCCATATCGAAATATCGATCCCTATCCACTCTATCATAACCATGAAGGCATTTAAAGACTGTCACCATATCCCCCCTTACTCTTCTAGCTTCGAGTGATGGCAAGTCTAATTCCCTCAGCCTCTCATCATAACCGAGATTGCGTATTTCTGGCACCAGTTTCGTGGCATGTCTTTGAACTTTTTCAAGCTTAGCTATGTGCTTTTTCAAGTGCGGATTCCAAAAGGGGGCTGCATATTCGAGTTTTGGCCTCACATAGGTTACATATATATTTCTGAACATTTCCTTGTCCATGTGCCTGAAGGCTACCCTTACATTTGATAAGAATGCATATGCTGCCCTTACTACGCCATTTATATGTATTTCTGGAGACAAATCTGCCAGTATGTTTACTCCTAGATCTCTCTCATTTTCTGTCTCTTGAAGTTGTACTCCAGCCACCGAGTAGTCAAGCTTGGGCCTTCTTGCACTTGTACCCATTCTCATTACCTTACATTTTGAGGTATTGAATTTCATTAGCCACTTTTCTGACCACTCATGCAGATTATTTAGATCCTCCTGAAGTTCTCTTGAAGTGCACTTGTACCCATTCTCATTACCTTACATTTTGAAGTATTGAATTTCATTAGCCACTTTTCTGACCACTCATGCAGATTATTTAGATCCTCCTGAAGTTCTCTACCATTGTTCTCGTTTTTTACTTTCTTCACAATCTTTGCATCATCTGCAAACATATTCATGAATGAATTTACAGACTCTGGTAGGTCATTTACATATACAAGGAACAAAAGTGGCCCTAAAACTGAACCCTGTGGAACTCCACTACTAACTCTTCTCCATTCAGACACTGAGTGTCTTACTCTAACCCTCTGTTCCCTTCCTTCTAAGTAAGTTTTTATCCATTCCAAAACATTTCCACCTATTCTAGCCATTGATTGCAGCTTCCTAATAAGTCTCCCATGTGGAACAGTGTCAAACGCTTTCTGGAAGTCTAGGAATATGCAGTATGCCCAGCCCTCTCTTTCCTGTAAGATTTGGCTTACCTCATCATAAAATTCTAATAAGTTTGTTACTGTTGATCTACCTTCTCTGAAGCCATGTTGCCTCAC
>JAXCGZ010020761.1:65000-67500 GCA_037179515.1 Halocaridina rubra
TCATGGTATTTTCCATATCATATGAACTTCAGGTCCTCCAGTATTCTCAAAGTTTCGTCGGCTGTCTCCAGAAAAACTCACCACAACAAAAGAGGTCTAGGAAATGGAAGAAATGGGTCTATGTCAAAAGGCATCCAGCCCATGGGCATCCCCATTGCACATAGTAATAAAAAAGAATGGCACACTACGAGCCTGTGGCGACTACAGGTGATTGAATATGATGACAGAACCTGATCATTACCCTCTCCCTAACATTGCTGATGTCACGACATACCTACATGGGGCCAAGATATTTTCCAAACTGGACTTGCTCAAAGGTTACTATCAAGTCCCTATGAATCCTGAAGACATTCCCAAGACAGTCATAACCACTCCCTTTGGAACATATACGTTCAACTACTCTTGCTTCTGCCTCAGAAATGCCGGAGCCACTTTCCAATGCATGGCGGATGGGATTTTGGGTGAGCTACCCTTCTGTGTTGCTTATGTGGATGACATCCAAGTTTTCTCTCCTAATCATGACACCCACACCAAACACCTCCACCAAGTTCTTGAACGTCTACGCTCTGCTGGTCTCATCGTCAGGCACGACAAGTGTGTATTTGGAGTCAAAGAAGTAGAGTACCTGGACACTGTATCTTCTCCAAGGGTATCCTTCCCCTCCAAGAAAAAGTAACTGCCGTCCAGACATTCCCTAAGCCTACTACTATTAAGGCCTTGCAAGAATTTGTAGGAATGGTCAACTATTACCATCGTTTTTACCAAACATTGCTTCAATAATGACTCCACTATATACAGCACTGGCTGGAAAACCAAAATCACTATCCTGGGGCCCTGCCCAAGAAGATGCCTTTAATGCTGCCAAAAAATCTCTTTCTGCTGCAGCCTATCTTAACTTCACAACACCTGGTCTACCTCTCATCTTGTCTACTGATGCCAGCGATACTGCAGTGGGAGCTGTCCTCGAACAGATTAATCATGGAGTTTGTCAACCACTCGCCTTCTTCAGTAGAAAGCTTACTCCTGCTGAAACCCATTACTCCACCTTCGACAGGGAGCTTCTTGCTATTTATTCCGCTGTCCACCACTTCAAACATTTTCTCGAAGGTGTCTCATTTACCATCCAAACGGACCACCTTCCACTTGTCCACACATTTACCAAGCGAACAGATCCATGTTCCGCAAGACAACAAAGACACCTCTTTAATATATTTGAGTGTAATTGTACTTTGCAACATGTCTTGGGAAAAAAGAATCCTGTTGCTGATGCACTTTCAAGAAACTCTATTTCATCCATATGCCTTGGCCTCGACTACAAACACCTCGCAGAACTACAAATACAAGATCCTGAAATGCAATCTTGCCGTACATCACTCACATCTCTTCAGTGGAAAGATTTACCAATAGACGAACAAGGGACCACCATCTTGTGTGACATGGGTCAGGACGATATCACCCCTGGATTTCTCAGCCTCTTCGACGACACACGTATTCCATCTTATCCATGGACTTTCTCATCCCTCTGGCCGATCAACTGCTATGCTCCTCAAGAAAAAATTCATTTGGCACGGCATAACAAAAGACTCTAAATATTGGTCCAGCTCCTGCTTGTCATGTCAAACTTCTAAAATCCACCGACATACTGAATCTGGAATTGGTACTTTTCCTCAGCCACAAAGACGTTTTTCCCATGTCCGTGTTGACATTGTGGGACCTCTTCCTCCATCAGAAAACAACAAATACATATTCACAATAGTAGACCACTCAACCCGATGGCCCGAGGCAGTGCCCATGAAAGAGGCCACTGCCTCCTCCTGTGCTTCTGCCTTCTTATCTGCCTGGATCTCAAGTTTTGGCATCCCCGAACATATTACATCAGATAGGGGTTCCACATTTACATCCCAACTTTGGAACTCTCTCAGTCAGCTCCTTGGCTCCATAAACCATCACACAACGTCCTACATTTCAGAAGCCAACGGCATGGTTGAACGCATGCACAGAACACTAAAGGCAGCCCTCATCACCCGCTGCACAAGCAATTCTTGGGCACATCAACAACCTTGGGTACTCCTTGGACTCCGAACTACCCCCAATGAAGGTCTTAACGTATCCTCAGCCGAGATGGTATATGGCGACCCCTTGGTGGTACCTGCGGAGTTTTTCCCAAACAACAATCACCATGAAGATCTCGATTGTCTCCGTCAGATAGTTGGAAAATACACACATGTAAAACAAACATACCAGAATAACAGATAAACTTTCATTCCATGAGACCTCAACACAGCCACCCACGTCTTCATCAGAACGGATAGTCATCGGACGCCTCTAACACCTCCTTACACTGGACCGTAGAGAGTCATACGACAACGTTCAAAGGCATTCCTCCTCAACACCCGTGGCACTGAGGAGTGGATATCCATTGACCGCTTGAAAGTCGCCTACCATCAAGAAGATGATCCTCTTCCTATTCGTTTCTCTAGGGCAGGACGCCCTTTAGTCT
>JAXCGZ010020761.1:72500-117500 GCA_037179515.1 Halocaridina rubra
CCTCTGACTCTGCCGCCACCACAGTATCATCTGCAAACAGCAACTGATTCAGCTCCCACTCGTTATCATCCCCATATACCATTCTCAAACCTGGACCACTCACTTGCTCATTCACCTCTCTTACGACTCCATCAATATACAAATTGAACAGCCATGGTGACATCACACATCCCTGTCTCAGTCCCACACTCACTGGAAACCACTCACTCACTTCATTCCCTACCCTAACACAAGCTCTACTGCCCTCATACAAACTCTTCACTGCATTCAACAGTTTACCATCAGTTCCATATAACCTCAAAACATTCCACATTGCCTCTCTATCAAGTCTATCATATGCTTTCTCCAGATCCAAAAATGCAAAATACACATCCTTACCCTTTGCTAAATAGTTCTCACATAACTGCCTAGCTATAAAAAATCTGATTTATGCATCTTCTACCTCTTCTAAAACCACTCTGCACTTCTGCGATCACATTTTCTGTCTTATCCCTAATCCTATTAATCAGCTTCTTACCGTACACTTTCCCTACCACACTCAACAAACTTATACCCCTAAAATTACTGCATTCATACATCTCCCTTACCTTTGTATAGGGGCACTATACAAGCAATCACCCATTCCACTGGCACCATTGACAACATAAAGCATATATTAAACACTCTCACTAACCATCCCAATGCAGTCACACCCCCTTCTTTCAACATCTCCGCTCTCACACCATCCATTCCAGGTGCTTTACCTGCTTTTGCTTCATACAATGCCCTTTTCACCTCCTCTCTTGTAATCTCTTTCTTATTTTCATCTCCCATTACTGGCACTTGAACCCCTCCCACTGCCACTATAGCTGCCTCTCTATCTTCCTCAACATTCAGCAAGCACTCAAAATATTCTGCCCATATTTTCCTTGCATCGTTCCCTCTTAACATCTGACCATTCATATCTTGCACTGTCTCTTCCATTATCGATCCACCCTTCCTTACTATCTTCACTTCATTCCAAAACTTCTTCTTATTCTCCTCATATGACCTACTAAAATCCTTTCCCCATCTAACATTTGCCAACCTCTTCTCCTCCTTTACCTTCCGCTTGGTTTCCACATTTTTCTCCCTATATCTTTCATACTTCTCCCTACTGTTACACTGCAACCATTCCTCAAAGCCCTCTTTTTCTCTTCCACCTTCACTTTCACCAATTCATTCCACCACTCGCTGCCCCTCCTCATGCCACCTCCAACAAACCTCTTTCCACACTCATCACTTGCATTTCCCACAAAACCTTCTTTCATCAATCCCCATTCCTCCTCTAACTCCCCAACTTCTCTTTCTTTCACCCTTCCATATGCCACTTTCAACCTGTCTTGATATTCCTGTCTCTTCTCTGGCTTTTTCAACTCTTCCACCTTCACCATTTCCCTTCTACACTTCCCCCACTCTATTTCCCCACTCTTTTGCTATTACCACTTTTGCTTCAACCAAAAAGTGATCAGACATCCCAGCAGCCACACCCCTAAATGTATGCACATCTTTCACTCTACCAATCATGCTCTTTGCAACCAATACAAAATCCATCAATGCTCTTTCTTTCACTCTTCCATTTGCCACTCTCATCCATGTATACTTATTTATTATGATGCATATATATATATATATATATATATATATATATATATATATATATATATATATATATATATATATATATATATATATATATATATATATATATATATATATTCTGTATATGTTTATAAGCTGAGGTAGAGAGAGTTTTCATGCTCCTTTTTCATTTTCCTTGGACTGCATCTGCATTGAAATGTTGCCTAAAATATTCAAAGGTTTCTGGAAGATAAGGAACCCCAAATAAACTTTCATAATATTATTCAAGCCAACCTACATATCTTGCCTTCCTGATATTCGTGCCGGAAAGTAGATAACACTTGAAGCATTATATATATGTGTGTGTATATATATATATATATATATATATATATATATATATATATATATATATATATATATATATATATATGTGTGTGTGTGTGTGTGTGTGTGTGTGTGTGTGTGTGTGTGTGTGTGTGTGTGATTACCTAATTGTGATTACCTAATTGTGTTTACGGGAAAGAGCCCAAAGCTCGTATCTTCCCGTCTCCTGATCGCTTCCATTTTAGACTTAGTGATACTTATCGTACCTGTCCTTAAAACTATGGATTGAGATAGCATTAACTACCTCCTCGCTTAGCGAATTCCAATTATCAACTACTCTTACACTGAAAAAGTATTTCCTTACATCCTGCAAACAAGTTTTCTTACGAAGCTTCAAACTATGACCTCTAGTTCTAGAGCCAGCCATATCGAAATATCGATCCCTATCCACTCTATCATAACCATGAAGGAATTTAAAGACTGTCACCATATCCCCCCTTACTCTTCTAGCTTCGAGTGATGGCAAGTCTAATTCCCTCAGCCTCTCATCATAACCGAGATTGCGTATTTCTGGCACCAGTTTCGTGGCATGTCATTGAACTTTTTCAAGCTTAGCTATGTGCTTTTTCAAGTGCGGATTCCAAAAGGGGTCTGCATATTCGAGTTTTGGCCTCACATAGGTTACATAAATATTTCTGAACATTTCCTTGTCCATGTGCCTGAAGGCTACCCTTACATTTGATAAGAATGCATATGCTGCCCTTACTACGCCATTTATATGTATTTCTGGAGACAAATCTGCCAGTATGTTTACTCCTAGATCTCTCTCATTTTCTGTCTCTTGAAGTTGTACTCTAGCCACCGAGTAGTCAAGCTTGGGCCTTCTTGCACTTGTACCCATTCTCATTACCTTACATTTTGAGGTATTGAATTTCATTAGCCACTTTTCTGACCACTCATGCAGATTATTAGATCCTCCTGAAGTTCTCTACCATTGTTCTCGTTTTTTACTTTCTTCACAATCTTTGCATCATCTGCAAACATATTCATGAATGAATTTACAGACTCTGGTAGGTCAATTACATATACAAGGAACAAAAGTGGCCCTAAAACTGAACCCTGTGGAACTCCACTATTAACTCTTCTCCATTCAGACACTGAGTGTCTTACTCTAACCCTCTGTTCCCTTCCTTCTAAGTAAGTTTTTATCCATTCCAAGACATTTCCACCTATTCTAGCCATTGATTGCAGCTTCCTAATAAGTCTCCCATGTGGAACAGTGTCAAACGCTTTCTGGAAGTCTAGGAATATGCAATCTGCCCAGCCCTCTCTTTCCTGTAAGATTTGGCTTACCTCATCATAAAATTCTAATAAGTTTGTTACTGTTGATCTTCCTTCTCTGAAGCCATGTTGCCTCACTGACAAAAAGTTGAAGGATTCCAAGTGAAGAGAGATATGTTTCCTTAGTAGTTTCTCCATAACTTTGCAAACTATGCTGGTCAAGGAAACTGGTCTATAGTTCAGAGCCGTATCCCTCCTTCCCTTTTTGAAGATAGGTATCACATTTGCTTGTTTCCAGCATCTTGGAATCTCCCCCGACTCCAGTGACTTCTTAAATATGATACTTAGTGCCACTGATATTGTGTTTGCGCATTTTTTAAGCACATGAGGGGATATGTCATCGGGACCTGTAGCTTTATGAACATCTAAATCCATCAGCGCTTTGCATACCTCTGTGGCTGTAAGGTTGATGTTCTCTAATACCGGCCCTTGAGCTTCTATCACTGCAATCTGAGGGGGTGGGGTATTTTCTACTGTAAATACTGACTGAAACTCCTTGTTCAATTCTTTGCAGATCTCTTCGTCCGTCTCAGTGATGCTTCCATCCGCTCTCTTTAGCCTTAAAACCTGTTCTTTTACCTTCAGTTTTCCTCTGATAAAGCTGTGGAAAAGCTTGGGATTTTCTTTAGCCTTCCTGGTGATGTCCCTCTCATAATCTCTCTCTGCCTCTCTCCTTTTACTTAGGTAGTCATTTCTTGCTCTTTTGTAGGTTTGCCAGGCATTTATGTTTTTTCTCCTCCTATACCTTTTCCAGCATTTGTCTCTCCACTCCTTAGCTCTTTTACACCCATTATCGAACCATTTCTCTCTGGCATGAATTACACCTACTTTGGTGACAGGTATGCAGCAATCTACTATCTTCCCATATTTCTCACAAAAGATGTCATACATTTCTTGTACAGATTTGTTGTAAAATAAGGTTCTCCAGTCAATAACTGCAAAAAGCTCATTCATTTTGATGTAATCTCCTTTCGGATAGTTCCTCCTCATGTCCTCAGTGCCTCTACTCTCAGGAAGAATGTCTTCAATGATATACTCCATCAACAACACACAGTGGTCACTCTTTCCAATTGGTGGTTCATACTCAATATTTTCAATATCCAACACATTATCTGTGAACACTAGATCAAGTAGTGATGGCTCATCCCCACCCCTGGCTCTTGTTGGTTCCATTACATGTTGGTGTAGGAAATTCCCTTTTAAGCAATCTAGGAATCTTGCCCCAAATGAGTCCTCACCACTGTGTGGGTCAAGATTTATCCAATCTATCTCTTTATGATTAAAGTCTCCCATAATCAAAATCCTACATTTTTTCTCCCGTGCCATGTTAACAACTGAGTTTATGACTTCAATAGTACCTATATGACTTTCCTCATAAATTTCAAGCCTATTTTGGTTCCTTGGTGGGTTGTATACAACAGTTATTATAATGCTCTCTGACCCAGTATTTATGCGAGCAACAAGAAATTCCCTGAACTCACTTTCTATAGCCAAGTTTATTTCTTCAACTTGAATCCTCTCACTTATGAGCAGTGCTATCCCTCCACCAGTCCTCTCAGATCTTTCAACCCTTAGTATTCTGAAGCCCTTAGGAAAAACTGTGACACTGTTTATGTCCTCACTCAACTTAGTCTCTGTAATTGCTACTATATCTGCCTTACTGTTGTGAATCCTATCTTTTAATTCTACTGCCTTACCAGCTAATCCATCAGCATTTGTGTATAACAATCTTAATGAGGCCCCATCCCCTGATCTTCTGTCATTATCTTCTTTATCTCCCCTTTGTCTGGAAGTATTCTGTAACGAAAATTTTTCTTCTCTTCTTCATTTCTTTCATCATTTAACCTTCTTGCCTCTTGCAACAAGTTTTTGATCTTTCCCATCTCTTCCTGTGTTCTGTATCGTCTAATGAACACTTCTTTGCATTCTTGAAGGTCTTTTAGACTTTTTTTTCTCAACAATATTTCCCTACATGTTTCCCCTCTCTCAAAGGTTACTTTTGTTGGTCTCGGCTTTCCTTCCCTCGAATATTTACCTAGTTGGTGTATGTTTACAATATCCTCAGGACCACATACTACTCCAAGCTTTCTTATCAGGTCTACAACGCTAGCTTTATTTTCTTCAAGTCTCCCCTTCCATGTTGGCTCCTGGGATTCACTTATGCCTGAGATTACCACTGTCTTCTCCTTATCAAGTGCCTGTCTGATGAGTGGGTTTGCCCTTTCCATCACAACGTCTTTCATTTTTTCGATTACTGTCTCTTTATAGTCAACTGTTTGTATGTTTTCCAGTGCCACCACCTTTACAGCCTCTTTTACTGCCACATTCCCCTTTAGTGCATCAGCAAAGGACGTTTTCATGGCATCATTTTCCATATTCAGCTCCTGGAACTCTTTTCTGAACTGTTCAATGTTTTCCTTAATCTGAACATATCAAGCAGCAATCTCGTCTTTCTCAGAAGAGAGCAGTGAACTAACATCTAATTCCTTTAGGTTGTCATTCAGCTGTTTGTTTTTATCTTCTTGTTTAGAAATTCTAGATTCTAGTTGACTCTTTTCCCCTTCCAGCTTCTTTATTCTTTTTTCTAGTTCCTTTCTCTCCTGCCCTTGTGCTTTATTTGCTTCCTCCAAAGATCTTATTTGTTCTCTGAGTGTTTCATTCTCTTTCATTTCTCCATCCATATTCCGAATTTTATCATCAAGGCTTATAACCATTTCCTCTAACTTCTTGATTCTCTGTTTAAGTCCCCTGATGACTACCCCTTCTCCCGACCCATGGGTGGGAGAGGTTTGGGACAGAGATGGCTTCATTTTTATGTTCTCCCTCTCACAGAATATAGAAAGAAGACGAGAAAGAGGAAAAAAAAAAAGAGAAAAACTTCTAATTTAGCTTCACACAGAATTTTTATATCTCCATATAAGTGCTATTTAGTGACTCAGTTTGTCTCCTTTCTGGTAACACACATCTTAACTTAAAAACTTGACCATGGTAATTTAAGTATAAAAAGAAAAAGAAAAACAAAAGTCAAACCTGAAGGAAAATTCGAATTTGTGTTTGAGGTGGCACCCACCTGTTTCTGTTATATATTCTTCCTAACTGATAAACTGACTTGCTAACCAAGATATGTTATCACGGGATTAGACTTTACATTTAACTCAATATATATACAAAATAACAAAATAGTAAAAGAGAAAGCTAAAAGAAAAGCAAAAAAAATGAAGAAAATAAGACTGCTGTACTACTTGGCAACTTAACTCAGTACTGTTGACAGGTGGGTATTTGGTAATTTTTTTTCTTTTGTGTGTGTGTGTGTGTGTGTGTGTGTGTGTGTGTGTGTGTGTGTGTGTGTGTGTGTGTGTGTATTATATAAATATATATACACACATGAATGCTATCGCGAATACCTTCATAAATGCATATATATATATATATATATATATATATTATATATATATATATATATATATATATATATATATATATATATATATATATATATATATATATATATGTGTATGTGCATTCATGCACATATACATCTATGCATACATACATGCATACATGCATACATACATACATACATACATACTGACATACATATATTGACACACCCTCATACATGCAAGCATATACACATTCATACACAGCGATACTGGTGTTTCTTCATTAAAAGAGATATTTTTTATTATTTCTTATTTTGCAATTTTCTCCACATGATATGCTAGGAAGTTTTGCCACTTTGAAAAAACTAATTCCGAAAATTTAGTCGTGTCAGATGATAAGTGTTGTCGCTTTCAAGTATTTGACTTATTATGAATTTTTTTTAGGGCACAACATCAAAGAATAGCCTCACCGTCTTCCCTGCGTGTCGTAAAAGGCGACTAATAGTGGACGGGGCGGGGGTCTAGGAATCCCCCCCCTTGTATCAACCTCCTGCGAGACGTCAAAGAAGAAGGGGAGTAGAGGGGAGAATAACTTCTCCCCAAACTCTAGTTTTGGGGTGTCTAAATGTGCGTGGTTGTAGTACGATAGAGAGCAAATAATGTGAGATTGGATATATGTTTGGTAGGAGGAGGTTGGATGTATTGGCATTGTGTGAGACGAAGATGAAAGGAAAAGGAGAAGTGGCATTTGGTGATGTGACGGGTAGGGTGTCTGGGGTTGAAAGGGGGAGAGCGAGAGAAGGTGTGGCATTATTGCTGAGTGAATGGATGGTAAATCAGGTAGGGGAATGGAAAGAAGTGTCATCTAGGCTGATGTGGGTGAGGGCTAGGATAGGAAGGGAATGTTGGACTTTTGTTAGTGTGTATGGGCCAGGATGTGAGAGAAGTAAGGAAGAGCGGGATGAATTCTGGAATGAGTTGACTAGATGTGTGGATGGTCTGAGTAGAAGGAACTATGTAGTTGTAGTTGGGTGACTTGAATGCCAGAGTGGGTGATGGAGAGATAGAAGGTGTTGTAGGAAAGTATGGGGTACCAGGTGGGAATGGGAGTGGCGAGAGACTGTTAGATATGTGTGTGGAGCAAGAGTTGGTGATAGGTAATAGTTTATTTAAGAAAAAGTTAATAAATAAATATACATGGATGAGAGTGGCAAATGGAAGAGTGAAAGAAAGAGGATTGATAGATTATGTGTTGGTAGCAAAGAGCATGGTTGGTAGAGTGAAAGATGTACATGCATTCAGGGGTGTGGCTGCTGGGATGTCTGATCAGTTTTTGGTTGAAGCAAAAGTGGTAGTAGCAAAAGAGTGGGGATATAGTGTGGGGGGGTGTAGAAGGGAAATAGTGAAGGTGGAAGAGTTGAGAGTGGCATATGACAGGGTGAAAGAAAGAGAAGTAGGGGAGTTAGAGGAGGAATGGGGGTTGATGAAATAATGTTTTGTGGGACATGCAAGTGATGTGTGTGGAAAGAGGTTTGTTGGAGTTGGCATGAGGAGGGGCAGCGAGTGGTGGAATGAAGGGGTGAAATGAAGGTGGAAGAGAAAAAGAGGGCTTTTGAGGAATGGCTGCAGTGTAAAAGTAGGGAGAAGTATGAAAGACATAGGGAGAAAAATGTGGAAACCAAGCGGAAGGTAGAGGAAGAGAGGAGGTTGACAAATGTTAGGTGGGGTCTGGATTTTAGTAGGTCATATGAGGAGAATAAAAAGAAGTTTTGGAAAGAAGTGAAGAGAGCAAGGAAGGGTGGATCGAGGATGGAAGAGACAGTGAAAGATGTGAATGGACAGATGTTAAGAGGGAACGATGCAAGGAAAAGATGGGCAGAATATTTTGAGTGCTTGCTGAATGTTGAGGAAGATAGAGAGGCAGCTATAGTGGCAGTGGGAGGGGTTCAAGTGCCAGTAATGGGAGATGAAAATGAGAGTGAGATTACAAGAGAGGAGGTGAAAAGGGCATTGCATGAAGCAAAAGCAGGTAAAGCACCTGGAATGGATGGTGTGAGAGCGGAGATGTTGAAAGAAGGGGGTGTGACTGCATTGGAATGGTTAGTGAGAGTGTTTAATATATGCTTTATATTGTCATTGGTGCCAGTGGAATGGGTGATTGCTTGTATAGTGCCCCTATACAAAGGTAAGGGAGATATGTATGAATGCAGTAATTTTAGGGGTATAAGTTTGTTGAGTGTGGTAGGAAAAGTGTATGGTAGGATACTGGTTAATAGGATTAGGGATAAGGCAGAATATGTGATCCCGGAAGTGCAGAGTGGTTTTAGGAGAGGTAGAGGTTGTATAGATCAGATTTTTATAGCTAGGCAGTTATGTGAGAAATATTTAGCAAAGGGTAAGGATGTGTATTTTGCATTTTTGGATCTGGAGAAAGCATATTATAGACTTGATAGAGAGGCTATGTGGAATGTTTTGAGATTATATGGAATTAATGGTAAATTGTTGCATGCAGTGAAGAGTTTGTATGAGGGCAGTAGAGCTTGTGCTAGGGTAGGGAATGAAGTGAGTGAGTGGTTTCCAGTGAGTGTGGGACTGAGACAGGGATGTGTGATGTCACCATGGCTGTTCAATTTGTATATTGATGGAGTTGTAAGAGAGGTGAATGAGCGAGTGTGTGGTCGAGGTTTGAGAATGGTATATGGCGATGATAGCGAGTGGGAGCTGAATCAGTTGCTGTTTGAAGATGATACTGTGGTGGTGGCAGATTCAGAGGAAAAGCTGTGTCAGTTAGTGTCAGAATTTGGAATGGTGTGTGAGAGAAGGAAGTTGCGAGTGAATGTGGGAAAGAGTAAGGTTATGAGGTGTACAAGAAATGAGGATGGCGCTGGATTGAATGTTATGTTGAATGGAGAGACACTTGAGGAGGTTAATCAGTTTAAGTATTTAGGCTCGGTTATAGCTGGAAATGGTGGAGTGGAAGCTGATGTGTGTCACAGAGTGAATGAAGGATGTAAAGTGTTGGGTGCATTGAAAGGAGTGATGAAGAATAGAGGGTTGGAAATGAATGTTAAGAAAGTTTTGTATGAGAAAGTGGTTGTGCCAACTGTGATGTATGGATCAGAGTTATGGGGTATGAAAGTAAGTGAGAGACGGAAACTAAATGTGTTTGAGATGAAATGCCTGAGGAGTATGAATGGTGTATCTCAATTGGATAGGGTTAGGAATGAAGTGGTGAGAGCAAGAACGGGTGTGAGGAGAGAAATTGCAGCCAGAGTAGATATGAATGTTCTGAGATGGTTTGGCCATGTGGAAAGGATGGATGATGAAAGGCTGCTGGAAAAGGTGATGAATGCGAGAGTTGATGGGAGAAATGCTAGAGGGAGACCTTGGTTTGGATGGATGGATGGAGTGAGGAGAGCCATGAATGATAGGAGGATGGATATGAGGGAAGCAAGCGAGCGTGCTAGGAATAGGAATGAGTGGCGAGCGATTGTGACGCGGCTCTGATGGGCATCTGCTGTTACCACGGGGCTGCATCTTACAGAGATAGCCCTGTGGTAGGGGCAGTAGGAGGAGCTGGCAGTTGTGAAGCGACACATTTTGTGGAAGAGCCGGGAGGATGGACTGTGGCACTCCAGCAGTGCCATCTGAACGGTCGCTAACTCCCTTGTCATTGCCCATAGAGCAAAGTAATCCCCCTATTTGTTTTCCTTTCTTGATGTCGGCTACCCCCCAATTAAAGGGGGAAACAGCCAAGGTAGATAGTAGATAGTAGTAGTGGTGTAGTTGCTAGCACCTTTGCTTAGTAATTGTATGTCCTAGGCTCAAGTCCCGGTTGGAATAAAAATGATTCATGTTTTCACATATGGTAATGTGCTTCTTTGTTTATTGTTGGTCCCGAATAAGATTGGGAGTTGAATTAAATGCGAAAACGAAACCACGAGTGAGGTTGGGGGAATCTGTAATATGAACATAACGGCATTCAAATGGAATGCGTTCATTCCTAGTATAGCAGATATAAGCTATAATGTCTATTTCCTTTTTGAAACCTTATGTGGTGTAGTTGGTAGCGCTTTGGCTTAGTAATTATATGTCCTAGGCTCAAGTCACGTTTGGGGTAAAAATGATTCTTGTTTTCACATATGGTAATGTGCTTATTTGAATATATATATATATATATATATATATATATATATATATATATATATATATATATATATATATATATATATATACACTTTGTCTTTTAGCATCCTTTTGAAGTTTCTCGCTAATGAGCCTATGGATTTCCCTCATTTTTTCCAAGAAATGGACTGTCTCTCTCTCCTGTTAAGATTCGTAAATGAACTCGAAGTTGTATTATCTTCTTTGAAAATATGAGAACATTTTTACTCTTTTATGCTCTAATGAATATCAGTCCAGCACCTAAGGTAACAAACGTGCTCAACTTGATTTTGACCAGGAGCTACGATCATAGTGCTTTTTCCTGTGAGCGCAGTCAGGTATATGCACACAAACACATACTCATACACATACCCACATGTAAACTATTCTTTGAAGTACTGTTTAAAGCTAAAGCAAGTTCTCTGTATGCAGATAAAACAAAGACGCTATTCAGAGAAGAAAATAAAAAAAAAGTTTCCAAACCACTTTGTTACAGCATGTGAAGTCACTCTTTTATATATGTATATATGTATGTATTTTACTCTCCTTGGCTCTCATTTTTCTGCCAACTGTTCCGTGTATGATTCCAGCTCACCTGTTCACTTCACTATACTCCTCTCTAACCCTATGCCCTCTCATATTCTATTTTTAAGCAGAGTCCATAACGTTATTGACTCGCTAAGGACGAACAAAGCTTCCGGACTCAATGGTATCCCTGCAAGGTTCCTTAGGAAGTTTACGGATGAACTGGCTCCCGTGCTTTGCAGTCTTTTATGCCTCATTCTTTCAACCAGTATCTCACCCTTATAGAAACATGCTCTAGTTCAGCCTGTTCCTAAAAAGGGTGACTGCTCTATTCCTTCCAACTATTGACGTATTTCCCTAACTTCTGCTGTCGTTAGCGTATTCGAAGCTCTTCTCAATTCTCAGTTCTAGAAACATCCTGAATCTAACAAGCTTATTCCCGATCACCAGTGCGACTTCCACCAGGCAATATCTACTGATGACCTCCTGTCCTATCTTACACATGTATGGTCATCTTCTCTGAAGAACTATGGGGAATCCTTGATAAGTCTAAGGCTTTGACTTTGTTTGGCACTCCCTGCTTATATCTTTACTCTTTCTCTCTGTCCTCTGATTTCCAGTTTTCTTTCTGACCATTATATATTTGTGGTTGTTGACGGCACAACATCTAGTTCATTCCCTGTTACCAATTGTGTTCCACAGGGCTTTGTTCTTTCACCTACTCTGTTCTTTCTCTTCATCAACAATCTTCTTCAATCCCAATCCTCCTCTCCACTCCACGCCTTTGCCGACATTTCTACACTTCATATTTCTCCTGTCTTCTCTTCACAACCTTCATCTTCTACTCGTAATCAGTCTCGTATCACTTCTACTCTCAGCTCCGATTTGCAGAAGGTATCTGAGTGGGGTAGGGTACCCAAAATTTAGTTTAATAATGCCTCCAAATCACAGTTTCTGGCTATCTCTTTATCTTCTTCTCCTCTTGATAGCCTTATTGTCTTTGAAAGTAACAAAATTTACCCTCTTACGTCTATTAACATATTAAGAATCCATATAGCCACTAACTTGTCTTGGAGGGATCACATAATCCAAATTTCTAAATCTGCATCGCAAAAATTGGGGGTTCTGTTTCGTATACGTCATATCTTTTCCTCCTTCCAGTTATTTAAAATTTATAAAGGTCTCATCCGTCCCTGCTTAGAATACTGCTCACACACCTGGAGTGCTTCATCTTATACTTTTCTTGATAGGGCTGAATCTAAGGCAATCAGTCATCAGTGACCCTTCTCTTACTTTTAATCTGGATTCTCTCTCTTCGCCGAAAGGTAGTATCCCTTTCATTTTTCCATTGCTACTACTTCCATTGCTACTCTGGTGAAGCTGATGGGTTGCATCCCTCCCCTACCGCCGAGGCTGCGTAATACTTGCCAAGCGGCTTTATCTCACAGGTACTTTGTGGAGATTTATAGTTCGTGGATTGGTCAGTGCAACGATTGCTGCTTCCCATCCACTTCCAACCTCTGGAACTCTCTTCCTACTTCTGTCTTTCCTAGTTCTTATAACCTATCTTCATTCAAAAAGAGAAAGTATCGTCATCTCAGGGCCTAAGCCTGCCATATATCTAAGTCCTCAGTACTTCGACTATTATTTCGGCCTATCCTTTTCCTATTGTGTATTATTCCCTTATTTCTGCCTTTTCCTTGAGCTTCTACTTTTCTTCGTTTTAATGTTTTCTGGGTGCCCGGGCCTGATGAGGGCAGTTTTGATGCCTGTCCAGGCGTATTAATTTATTTATGTAAATATGTCTACAGAAGTATATTCTCTTGGCATAAAAACTTTGTATGTGTGTATGTATATGTGAAGTGGAGCAGGAAAGACAGATTGCAAAAGACGGGAGTGAGTGGAGAAGGATTGTGTATAGGTGACATGGGCCAAAGGGATTTCTCGTACATGCTAGCACAGTAAACTAGGACGGGTTGGATGAAGCGGTGGAGGTAAACCTGTCTTGGGTTTTGGGCCTCACGGCAGAATAAATTTGTCCATTCATCTAATGGATGACCCAAAAAGTGTGATGGGGCGATTGTGGCGGCCATTTATCCCTAAGGAGCTAAATTGAGTGATCGAGGTATATTAGCTGCTGATAAATGGGTGTGCTTTGACTCGGCCGCTCCTCTTCGAAAAGAGAATACGGCCATTGTGTATGTATATATGTATGTATGTATGTGCATCTTTTTGAGGATGATGACACGATTATAGGATTCATTGATCTTTACTGTATTAAAACAAGAAATTATTATGTATGTGTCGTACTGGAGTACGCAAATATGATTGTAAGCATCAGTGATCTTTACTGTGGCTCAAGCGGTAGCGTCCGCGACTTTGAGGCGTCAGGTCGAGGGTTCGCGCCCCGTCATGGTCTGAGGTTAGCAAGGGCATGCACTCAGGGTAACGATTACATCTTTCAAAACAAGTCCTTCGCAAGAAGGCTACCGTCCTAGCCCTTGGTAGAAAAGCGAGTCCGTGATGTAAAACCGGAACAACATCAGTAATCTTTACTATCGTAAACATCAGAAAAATACAACGCCTATGCAGGACTTGCCTGAAGCTCTATTATTTAATGCTCATTAATACACAAACGCATGTGTGGGTGCATGCATGCTCGCGTGCGTATATATGTAAGCGCTGACATGTGTATTTAGATGATGGCGATTCAACTGCGCAGTCTTTCTTTTGTTTGTATTTCCATTTTTCAGCAAAGGTTCCAGTGAAAGGAACGATTTGACCTCCATTCTATTGTAAATATAGGCCTTAGGCTCTTTGCCGGTCGCGTCTCTTCTCTCTTATTTTTATATTCATTCAGCTACAAAAAATACACGGGAGAGAGAGAGAGAGAGAGAGAGAGAGAGAGAGAGAGAGAGAGAGAGAGAGAGAGAGAGAGAGAGAGAGAGAGAGAGAGAGAGAGAGAGAGAGAGAGAGAGAATGGTTTATGGAAAATCTTCTTTTCCTTTTAGGTCTCTCTCTCTCTCTCTCTCTCTCTCTCTCTCTCCCTCTCTCTCTCTCTCTCTCTCTCATCCTTTCTTCTGGGACAATTTGAGCTGTATTATAGTGTTTTTAAAGTGTGGCCCCAGTGGCAGGATGGTGGATTGCGTGACTGATTCGTCTGGTCGTCTCTTTGAGACCCGCCACGGTCTGAGGTTAGCAAGGGCATTCACTCGGGGTATTACACACTTCCAAAACCAAAGTCCTTCGAAAGGGGCGCCGTCTTAGCCCTCACTAGAAAAAAGAGAGTCCGTGACGTAATGCCGGATCACCATCATCATCATTATAGTATGTTTAAAGAGTTTGCATTTCGAATGTTTGGTCTAGCTAACGAGACTCAAAAATTTTATCTCTATGGACTTCTGTTTAGCCTTTATTAATCGTATAGGCATATTTCGTATTAGTGTCATTTACTTTTGCGTTATACTTTAGTTTTTTATGAGTGTGACACCAGGACGGACAAAAAAAAAAAAATCCCCTCATCGGGCCTGGGCACGAAGAAAACAGAGTAAAGAGAAACAAAGATGGAGAGTGTTGTAGCTTGTCAGATGTGAATAGCTAATAAGAGATGCGTAACGAATGTCCAGGAATATTCGGTGTTGGTGTAGGTACAGAAAAAAAGCCGTAACTAAAGGAAGACTTAACATCGAACTGTCCTAGACATTCCTAATTAAGTCCAAAAATTCTTCAGCTGTAGTATCGCAACGGGCGACTGCTGCCACTATATGTAGGGAAACAATTTATATTATATATATATATATATATATATATATATATATATATATATATATATATATATATATATATATATATATATATATATATATCTGTGCTGTATTTATACCATTGTCTATTGTGATAACATTTAATTCTTTGGGTGTTTTTTATGTGTATAAATAGTCTTATTTTGCTTATATATTTATTTAGTTACTTACTTATTTGTGTACTTGTATGCATATTTACTTATTTAATTATTTAGTTGGTTAACATTCTCTTTTTTCTAGTGGTATCTAGAATAGTGGTATTGCTGATATATTTTTTTCCCTGATTTAATGGGATGGATTTCATTATTGGGTCTGCCATATACCCTAAGGGTAGCAAAAACCTTACCGTAGTCAACATAATTATAAATGATTAATTTATTTATTTGTATTTTCATTTCCTTATTCATATAGTTATTAGTTATATATATATATATATATATATATATATATATATATATATATATATATATATATATATATATATATATATATATATATATATATACATATATATATATATATATATATATATATATATATATATATATATATATATATATATATATATATGTCTTTCCTAGCTCTTATGACCTTTCATCCTTCAAAAAGCAGATCTATCGTCATCTCAGAGCCTAGTCCTCCATATCTCTGGGTCCTCTTTACTTTGACTGTTTTTTCTGTCTGTCGTTCTCCTTTGTGTGACATTACCTCGCCTCTGCCTTGCCCTTAACTTTTTCTTTTCCTTCGTCTTGGTATTTTCTCGTGCCCGGGCCTTTGTTGATGAGGGCAGTTTCTGCCTATCCCGGTGTCACACTCTTTAAAAAAATATATATATATATATATATATATATATATATATATATATATATATATATATATATATATATATATATATATATATATATATGCTTTTTCTTTTGTACTTGCATATATATTTATAAATATTCTAAATTAATATTTTTTTTTACATGACAGCTTTATAATGTACGTATTTTCCCTATAAATGCCCTAACGACTGACGAGATATTTCCATAAATCACCCAACGCACATCTAAATGTATTCTTACTAAGCTTGCGCTCCCACACGACAAACATCGCTACCTTCTCCTCCTTACATGACCGGACAGATGGCCTATTAGCGACTAAACTTTTTTTTTTTTTTTTTTTTTTTTTGCCGGTTGCCCATCTCAGTACCATTCCCATCCATTAATCAAGAATTGGAGCGTGCTCCGTTGAGTTGGTTTTGCTTCCTTACGGGCTGAATTCATAATTACCTAACATAATGAGGTTTGAAATCTCATTTCGTGTAGTGCTATTTACACTTAATGGAAACTTTATCATTGTGTAAAGGAGATGTGTAACTTGTCATCTTATTTTGCGATAATCACAGAAATGTCAATCCAGTTCGTCAAGGTTATCCTGGGACGTTACACACTTGGTTTCTATTCCAGTGAGGACTTGGTCGTCCTTTGCGTCCCATATTCAATCTTATTAGCTCATTAACTCTTCCATTTCTTCTTTCTATTCTGGAGCTGGGTGGGGTCTCTCCATGCGAGAAGTTGAGTTTTTTTTTTTAAGAGTGTGACACCGGGACAGGCAGACACTGCCCTCATCAATAAAGGCCCGGGCACGAGAAAATAACAAGACGAAGGAAAAGAAAAAGGTTAAGGGCAAGGCAGAGGTGAGGTAATGTCACACAAAGGAAAATGACAGCTAGAAAAAACAGTCAAAGTACAGAGGACCCAGAGATGTGGAGGACTAGGCTCTGAGATGACGATAGATCTGCTTTTCGAAGGATGAAAGGTCATAAGAATTAGGAAAGACAGAAGGAGAAAGAGAGTTCCAGAGTCTGGAGGTAGATGAGAAGAAGCAGTCGCTGCACCGACCAATCCGGGATCTACAAATCTCCACACAGTACCTGTGAGATGAGGCCGCTTGGCGAGTGTTACGCGGCCTCGGCAGTGGAGGAGGGATGCAACTCGCCAACTCATCAGAGCAGCGATGGAAGTAGTAGCGATAGAAAAGCGAAAGGGAAGATACCTTACTGTGAAGAGAGAGAGAATCCAGGTTAGCAGTAAGAGAAGGATCATTAATGAGTATGACTGCCTTAGATTCAACCCTATCAAGAAGATAAGTAAAGGAAGAAGCACCCTAGATGTGTGAGCAGTATTCTAAGCAGGGGTGGATAAGACCTTTGTAAATTTTAAGTAACTGCAATGAGGAAAAGTAATGACGAAAACGAAACAAAACCCTCAATTTTTTCGATGAAGATTTAGAAATTTGGATTTTGTGATTCCTCCAAGACAAATTAGAGGTTATATGGACTCCTAATATGTTGATAGATTTAAAAGGGTAATTTTCCATTGGTTTCAAAGGCAATAGGGTTATCAGGAGGAGAAGAAGATAAAGAGATAGCCAGAAACTGTGTCTTGGAGGCATTGAATTTAACAAAATTTTAAGTATCCCACTCAGATACTCTCTGCAAATCGGAGTTAAGAGTAGAAGAAAGAGTAATACGAGATTAATTACGAGTAACAGATGAAGGTTGTGAAGAAAAGGCAGAGGAAAAGTGAAGGGTAGAATCATCAGCAAAGGCTCTTTCTAACTCTTTCTAACTCTTCAAATTCTTCTTTCCATCTCTTGGGAGGAAGTCAAGAATACCGGCTCTGTCTGGCTCTGTTGCCCTTCATGTCATAAAAGTCGACTAAATCGGGTGGAGTGATTAGTTATCCCTCATTTATATATTCCTCTCGCGAAGAGTCAAGATTTTGCTATTACTCGGCCACCCCCTAATGAGATGGGTAATAGCTCTAGTAGAGGGTTATTTATATATCAGTGCCCGTAATTTAAGGAAGACGGTTGGAAGTGGAGTTTTTCGCGCTATTTTGGGAGCAGCTTGAACAATTTCCTATATAAACAAAATAAGTTTTCCGTTCTATGCAATGGAGTTGGATATACTTTTTTTTTATCACTAATACAGAATGGAGTGTGGTACCTCTGGGAGCACATGCGAGTAAGATATTCCTGTGGCCAGCCTTCCCTTACCAGCATGTAAAGGAGATTTAGATTTAATCTGTGTTAAACATAGGCAAAGCATATTGGTAAACAAATACGAAGATAGGAAAAGTCTTAGATATCAAATCTTTGAAAGTTATTGGGTTGTGTTTTACATATGCAACTTTACCATGTCTTTATGGCTATATACTTAGCGATCTACCGTGACGGAATCTCTTAGAAACACTCATTGTAATAGAATCTTTTATACGATAATCGGAATTGCACTTCTAAAGCATTCATCTTATCTCGTTTTACCGAAACGGAAAAGAGTCTATTGAGCTAGCAAAAAACGTGACTTCGTAAGTTAACTTTATATATAGTATCAGCAAGAATTTATACATACGTATACTATGTATATATTACTATTTATGTTCATGTTGCGATACGTATGCAATTGAAAATATATTCCTACTTGCTTCATTATATGTGCAACTGAAATTGTTCACAGGGTATGCTTCGTAACTGATAAAGCTTGTACTTATTTACCATTTTTTGTGCTTCAAATAAATTAATATCTCTCTATTTATCTCTCTATATATCTAACTGTCTATCTATCTGCCTGTTTATCCGTCTATCTCTCTATCTATCTATTTTTTTTTATTTCAGTGTATACATATACTAATGAAAGTAAACAGCGTTCATTGAATATTTAGGATTGTATTTAAGTATGTATTGTGATGTATTCACATATGTCTGTCTGTCTATCTGTATGTACGTATGTGTGTATGCATGTATGTATGTATGCATGTACGTATGCATGTATGTATGTATATATATATATATATATATATATATATATATATATATATATATATATATATATATATATATATATATATATATATATATATATATATATATATATATATTCTTTTGTTTTATTATTATTATTGTGACACCAGGACGGGCCAAACAAAAATTATAAAATAAAACAGCCCTCATCGGGCCTGGGCACGAAGAATACATAAAGAGAAACAGAGATGGAGAGTGTAGTGACTTGTCAGATGTGAAGGGATAGAAGATGTGTGATGAATATCCAAGAATATTCAGTGTAGCTGTAGGCATAGAAAAAGAACCGTAACTAAAGGAAGACTTAACATCGAACTGTCCTGGACAGACCTATTTAAGTTCATAAAACCTTTAGCTGTAGTATCGCAACGGGCGACTGATGCCATGAGCCAACCTACTATATATATATATATATATATATATATATATATATATATATAATATATATATATATAATATATATATATATATATATAAACTTGTGTCAAAGAATTATTTCTGTACGAGAAGAATGTTAGTCTTCAACTGGAATATTTGATGAATGGTGTTTCTTCAAGACCTTTATATATTTTTCAGTTTTATCCGATGCCTTTCGTGAATATATATATATATATTATATATATATATATATATATATATATATATATATATATATATATATATATATGTATGTATGTACGTATGTATGTGCATATGTATGTATCGTATGTATGGATAGATGGATGAATGCATGCATGGATATGGGAGAAGAAGAAGAAGAGGTAGAAGAAGAAGAAAGTGAACTTCTACAATAACAACATCAGTAGCAGCAGCAGTAAGAACAGAAACAACGGAAAAAAAAAGAAAGTGTTCTTCAAAGCACACCTATCTGCGTATGCTCTATCTATTACCTAAACTTTGTTTGTTTGTTCTGCTTTTAAGAGCATTTACTCAGTTTGTATTGACAAATTTTGCACATGAAGGCGAGAGAGAGAGAGAGAGAGAGAGAGAGAGAGAGAGAGAGAGAGAGACGAGAGAGAGAGACGAGAGAGAGAGAGAGAGAGAGAGAGAGAGAGAGAGAGAGAGAAATATTTTCCAATTCTAACAAACTTCGCTGACACTATACACACACTCTCTCTCTCTCTCTCTCTCTCTCTCTCTCTCTCTCTCTCTCTCTCTCTCTCTCTCTCTCTCTCTCTCTCTCATACTTAAATGTTTTCTTTGCAATTCAAACATTAGAAATTGTAATAATGAATTTTATTAATACACAGAATTTCAATTTTATTTTTAAATATTTAATTTTTTTTTCTTATCTTCACTTGCTAAAATTCAAGCAGCAAAGCTGAGACGCCAACAACTGGTATTTCAGTTTTTAGAGCCTTGAGTCTAAAACTTAACATATATTTAAGATGACCAGCCTAAATAAAATATTATGTTACTGTTTACGTCCCATGGATGTGTTCTGTTCTTGAAGTAAACATATGAAATTATTTTGTCATAATTTTATTTATTTATGTATGTATATTGCATATTTATTTTTCTATCTATCTATCTATCTATCTATCTATCTATCTATCTATACATTTGTCTACCTATATACATGTATGTTTATATTTTTGTAAATATGTTTAGTCGATATATATTTATATTTTATTTACTTATATATTTGTTTATGCATATATCTATATATATATATATATATATATATATATATATATATATATATATATATATATATATATATATATATATATATATATATATATATATATATATATATATATATATATATATATATATTTATGTACTTATGTATTAGTTATTCATTATCAAATTATTTTCTTATATATAATATATCTATTGTTTATTTATTTTGTCCTTTTAAGTCCACAAAATACTTTGAAAGTCTCCATAATTTCACCTCTCGCTCTCCTACCCTCTAGCAGAGGTAGGTCCAGTTTTTTCACTCGGTTATTCATTAGGTCTTTAGGTACTCGATTCCAATACTCTCTTGTAGTATATCTTTCAAGTTATATACATATTCGTTTCTATGTGGATATTTTTTTTTTTGCATATTTGGATGTATTAAGTATGTATGAATGTATGTATGTATGTATACTTAAAGTGTATTTCTCTGTATTCAGTATCATGTCATTGCATCTGAGAGGGCTGTATAATTTACATAAGTCTTGTGAGTTGAGTAAATTCAATCCTTTCCGATTATATCTTTATATATATATATATATATATATATATATATATATATATATATATATATATATATATATATATATATATATATATATATATAGTATATATACATATATGTGTATGTGTATATACATATTTATAATATCTAACTCAGCAGCACCGCGATATGTTGAACATTCATTATCATGGTATGCTATATCGGTAATATCTGTAGTATTATTACAATCGTATTATAATATGGTAATATTAGTACAGAAATATTGAATTAGGTAATATTAGTAATCAGTATGATTTGATAACATTATTATTGTAATGTAGTAATATGGTTATATTAATGTAAAATTAGGTAATATTAGTTCATTGAAATGATAATATGGTAAATGTGGTGATATATTAAAATAATCATGGAAATGTGTTACTATGGAAACATTAGAGAGCAATATGGTAAAGTAGTAAGTCATATGTTAATATTCTTCACTTTTTCATTTGGCTGCCATATGACTCCCTTCCCCCTCCCACCCACCACCTATTCCAAGACTGGGTTTCTATAGCAACGGAAAACATAAAAGTTATTACGTTCGTGACCTCATCCTGTTTTTGTCTTTCTACCCTTCATAGAATTAATTCATTTCTTGTTAACGTGCTCTGGTAATTGAATTTTGTCTGACATTAAAAGACGATTTACAAAATGTTTACGGATACTGACGGAATTTCCAGAGTACTTCTACAGCATTAATAAATAATAATAATAATAATAATAATAATAATAATAATAATAATAATAATAATAATAATAATAATAATAATAATAATAATAATAATAATAAATAATAAAAATAATTCTTGATTTTACAAATTATATCGTCAGCCCTCTTTTGCTGAGTATTTATGACAAGAGACTAAATGCGTTCACCCACTGCCCTTAACCGAGACACAGAGAGCATTCATTATTCGTTTATGAATCTTTCGTTATATCTCTCTAATGATAGTGATATTAGAATTGTCTCTCTCTTTCGGTTTTCCGCCTACATTGTTAAATTTTTCTTTGTCAATATTATTTGTTTATTTATTTATTTATTTATTAGTATTTCTTTTTCACTAATCTGAAATACACCTGGAAAGCTTTCCATTATTTTTAATGAGAAACAGAATATCTTTTATGTTCTTTTCCTGGCCAGTCAATAAATATATATCTATTGTTTTGCCTTGCAGAGTATCATCTCTGGTGGAACTGTCCATTTTCTCTCTCTCTCTCTCTCTCTCTCTCTCTCTCTCTCTCTCTCTCTCTCTCCTCTCTCTCTCTCTCTCTCTCTCTCTCCTCCTCCTCCTCCTCCAGTTTCGTTTCATGTCTGTGTGGAAAATGAACTCGCTGTGTTAATTCCCAGTGTATTAAAAAGATGTCTAGTCACTCTGAAAAACTCATATGCTGGTCAGTGACAATTTTGCCTAATTTTTTTTAGTGGCTTTCTCTCTGAAATAGAGTATGCCAATAAGGTATTTCTCTTATCTGATTGA
The DNA here is from genome assembly GCA_037179515.1 of Halocaridina rubra. Classification (NCBI taxonomy): domain Eukaryota; kingdom Metazoa; phylum Arthropoda; class Malacostraca; order Decapoda; family Atyidae; genus Halocaridina; species Halocaridina rubra. The sequence continues at coordinate 95,194 of JAXCGZ010020761.1, forward strand.
TATCATTATAAAGTAATTATATCGAATTTTGTGTTCCTTTTTTGTTGTATAACCATTCTTTTTTTATTTGGGGCCAAAGTAATGAACTTCTTTGTGTCATATGACTCGCTTCCCCCTCCCACCCACCACCTATTCCAAGACTGGGTTTCTATAGCAACGGAAAACATAAAAGTACAGTGGTAACGCGCTGGCTTCGCATTCACGAGGTCGAAAGATCGGTTCCCGTCCAAGACCGAGAGTTTAAGCTGTTTACTGGCAGGAACTGCTGTGGTTGGACACCACAGTGGGGGGTTGGGGCTTGCCCTGGCTGACGAATACCCATTGTATTGAAATGGAAATAAAGTTTGTTGATTCTTATATTTGATTGATATTTTTACATATTGTTTCATCCTTTTTATTACCGACATATATATTTTTAGCTTCGTCAGCTAAAAACAGGACATACCACTCTGTAAGTCTTTTGTATATTCTTTATTGTAGTTGATATACTAGAGTTATATTTTGATTGTCTCAGGCTTTTTACTGTACTCTACCGACACGTAAATTCTTTGATCTCATATGCATAATTAAATTAATTTTATTCTTTTTGTGTTTTTTTTATTTGTGAAGTATCAGATGAAGTCTTAAGCCTCTCTTGCACGAGCATTTTGGTGCTAAAATGAAATAGAGATCAAATTGCTCCTTGTTATGTATTCTGCTTTTCAAGTTACTCTCTTATTTCATTCTCTCCTCGCCGTCTCCAGCCTCCAACATCTTTTGATTTACGAATATTTGATTTCCCTTGGTATTTCCCACTCTCGGACGGATTTCCCTTTTCCCTAGAAAGCTTATACATTCAATTTGCGATTGAGGGTATCCAGTCAGGACCTTCAAAGAACTCGCAAATGATCCATTTGACCTTTTTTATTTTCTTTTATATTCATATATCTGTGGCTTTTAAGTCTCTCCTCGATTAACTTCAGGGGGTCTGGGAAATTGAATAACGTCAAGAGGTTTCCATAGTAACTTGCGTAGGATGTGACCCTCTCCTCTCCCTCTGTGGATCAGAATAGTGATGTTGATTTACCCTCGACAGATGTGAGTTTGATGATAGTATGAAATGTCAGGGCAGGAATATAGACTTCCTAAGCTGAAATATGTATATTACAATTTACAGTGTCTGGAAAAATTTCTTGTTGTTTGAATTTTTTTATTTCTTTTGTGTTTCCTTTCTCTTCTTTTCCAATCCTTATTTTCCTTTATGCTCCTCTTTGTATATATAAGCCTGTGGATAAGAGGTGAACAAAAGGGAACCGACTCATTGGTAAGAAGGTTAAATATGTAAATATCTTATATCCGGTTTATTAATGTTTTAATTTTGCTATTTATGCATCTTTTGCTGCTTAACACACACACACACACACACACACACACACACACACACACACACACACACACACACACACACACACACACACACACACACACACACACACACACACACACACAACACACACACACACACACACACACACACACACACACACACACACACACACACACACACACACACACACACACACACACACACACACACTATATATATATATATATATATATATATATATATATATATATATATATATATATATATATATATATATATATACCTATTATTATTAATATTGGCTAATATTTTATTTTTGTCTCTCTTCCATTTCAGGTGATCTTGTTCTTGCCAGCGCCATAAAGAGGCTACTTATTCCCTTTGGAATCAAAAGCAATTTTAGGAAACTACATGAAATACCTTAGAAAATAGGATCTTCAATTATATTTCTGAAATATTTACGATATTAGATACCATTACGTTACTTTATAAAGAGCTCAAATAATACTACAAAAAGATGTTTTTCTAGAATTATTTGATTATGAAAATACTTCATCTGGAAATGAGTTTTGGTTTTAATATTTGTTCACATTTGATAGCAAGAGTTCCCGTCTAAAAGTTCTCGTGGATAGATTATTTATCATTATTTTGAGCCATATATATGGACATTAAAGATTAGCCTTTGAAAAAATGTGTGCATTGCCAATATGAGGCTTCAACAAAACAAAGTTCCTGATTATGCTTCTGAAAATGGTTACTGTATTCATAATTAAGCTCAAGTTATATTAAATAGACTAGGTTTGAAGCTTTACTTTGTCTTGTAAATCGCATAAGTGTGCTATAAAATGCTCAGAATTAAAAATTTTGTCCTCTAACTCAGTCATTAGACTCAAGTTATTTTGCAAACATTAGTTGTCAATGTTAATTTGAGCATATAATTCGTATATATTGTGCTATAACGCAGAAGTGTAAAGTTCTGTGTTGTATATAACCGGATAATTACACTCATTTCGGATGGCAAGGATGAGATATTAAGCTTTATTTAGATGATAATTCATTTAATGTGCTTTATTCGTTGAAGAGAAAAGTTCTGTGCATTAAATATCTACATATAGATTACAAAACCAAAGTTGTGCTTTTAAGTCTGTGTTGTCCTGTGTGAGTTATATACCTTAGAGCCGTCGAGAACTTTGTAACAGTTAATCATTTATAAAGTGATTCATATTAGGGAGATAGTCAAGTATTTTTTAGTTCTTTTGTGATTTTTGTAAATGCTGATCCTTTATATGAAGAATTGCTGCCTGGAATATAATCAAGGACTTATGATGTAATCAACGTTGTAGAGTTAGAGGAATGAAGTAAGTCTATTTGAAGCATATGTTTTGCCATCTTCATAGCTGACTCTCTTAGATATTTGCATCAGCATTCTCGAAAGTTTCTCAATCGGTGCATTAAAACTCATTGGAAACTGTGATCCTTAATACTTCTTCATTCCCAATTGTGAAAGACTCATTATTTTCACTCAATAATAGGTAAAATTTCGGTTATTGAAAGTATATAGTAGAACATAAACATTTCTTTTTATAAGAGCAAGACTCAGTCATAGGTAAAACTAACTTTGGATTATTGACATTTGGACTTTCATTTATTCATCGTCTGACCTAAGCTCTTACCGAGGTCGCGAACTCCCATTGCGTATAGGCTCAGCTTTATATAAGAACAAGATATAATCAGAGCTGAAAATAACATTGGATTATTGACATTTGGAAATTCATTTAATCATCGTCTGACCAAAGTTCTTGCCGAGCTGCAGACCTCTCTGCGCATATTGGTTCACCTTTAAACTGAAGAGATATAATATCCTGAGTCCTCCGATAACCTCTGAACATCTCCAAAATGTCGAACATTGTGGCGCATCGAGTCATGCAGAGGTAAGTTATTTTCATTTTCTCTATTTATTTCTTCATTAAATTTCATTTATCAACTTCCGAAATTTTTATGTTCCAGCAGGTATTAATATATGTGACATAATTTGATGTCTGTAATTACAACTTTATATTCTTGGGTAGGTATCAAGTAAGCATCGTATCAATTTCTCTGTATGTTATCAACTAGTTTCTATTTTCTTGTTTACTTTAGTTATCTTATCGCCTCTTATTATTGTGTATGTGTTATCCATATAATTCATAAATAACAGATGTATTGTATTTCTAATTACAGCGTTATTTTGCTAGCTGAATAGCAAGGCAGGTTTTCATTTCTTACGTGGCGTTCTCCCACGTGATAGTTTCAGATATTTGCTCTCACGAAAAATGAATAAGAAAAGAATTATTGTCAGCTGCACTCTTGTCGTATCTTTCGGATATACTCCACTTGAGGTCTCCAGAATATATTCGTAGATGCTGAATATTATACACTTCTTATGTATGACAAGTGCGCTGATTTTGCTACGAGTAGCTCATATTAACATATAATGCTCCTTCGTTGTTTTGGAAAAGATTTTTTCTTTTTAAATCAATGTAAAGATGCTTTTTTAAGGTCGCTGCTTCTCACAGACAATCCTACACAAAAGATAACTAAGATGTTATGCAGTTTAGATTAATTTTACAAACACCTCTTCCTTCATTAGAATAGAATTATGAAGGATATCCAGCCCCAGTTCCCCAGCTCAAACTTCTCTGTGTCCACATCCTTTGGAATCGGGATTAATAGTGACTCATGCAACGGCAAAAGCAACAACAGAATGCGTTGAGGGCATCTGGTCGTAAAACTTTGAGCCAACACCAACTGTAGACTGCTAGTAGACTACCGTTGGTGTTGGCTCAAAGTTTTACGACCAGATGCCCTCAACGCATTCTGTTGTTGCTTTTGCCGTTGCATGAGTCACTATTAATCCCGATTCCAAAGGATGTGGACCCAGAGAAATTGGAACTGGGGAACTGGGGCTGGATATCCTTCATAATGCTATTCTAATGAAGGAAGAAGTGTTTGCAAAATTAATACAGACTACATAACATCTTAGGTATCTTTTGTGTAGGTTTGTCTGTATTATGAATGATACATCTATGTTAGTTTGTTTTTACATCATCTCACACTGTATCAGAGAAGACGTGGAAACGAAATAAAATAGTAAATAAAAGTGAAATACATTCTCTAGCAACATTTATAGTTGACAGACATATATATCCACATTTATATGCAGCTATTAATGTCGGCATACTACTAGAACTTTCTTTTCGTGCTGAACCATTATCAGGAACTATTTAGAATATCTTCGAAGTAGGGAGACTTCGGTCCATAGAGAGTTAATCTAATGCCCCGTTTTTGCATGAATACTCCGGTAAGGGGTAACAGACTACACTTTGGAATATTGATTCTGTTGTTTGCCATTTTATATGTCATAGTTGATCCCCATTCGATTCGTCGTGGATACAGAAAGGTTGAAACTGGAATATTAAGGCTGCATGACCTTCCTAACGTCCAGCACTGGGCTCGAACACGGGTTTGTTATATCTGGAGTCGAGCTTTAAAACCACTGCCTAAGTAATCTATTTCCCATTATATCTGATTTTTCAATCAGTGTTTTTCAAATAGAAGAGGTGTATTCTTATACGTGTTGCAGTCAATGGGTAAATTGTCTGAAATTATCAGTCTGTTGATCTGGGATTGGGGTCAGTTTAGGCTAGGCACATATTACAGTCAGTGTGTAAAATCCGATACTTCACAAGTATGCTTTAAAATTCCAGGCACTTTATAACTCGACTGACGTTACACATAAACTACAAAATATGTTAAGAATTTTTCCTTAAAATCCCGATTTTGCAGTTTTAGTCCCAAATATAGGATCAAGGGTCTGTTTATCAAGATTGAATGCTATCAAAGGGTGAAAAATTCACCTCAACTTGGTTCTGGTCCCCATTCCGGGTCGGCGGAGAAGGTTAAGTGTCAGGAAGATCATCTTTCTGTAAAACTTAACCAAAACTAACAATCACCAAGAGGCTAATGAGACACAGCAACCTCATGTGAATATGAAATAAGGTGCTGATTAAGAAGAAGAAGAAGAAGAAGAAGAAGAAGAAGAAGAAGAAGAAGAAGAAGAAGAAGAAGAAGAAGAAGAAGAAGAAGAAGAAGAAGAAGAAGAAGAAGAAGAAGAAGAAGAAGAAGAAGAAGAAGAAGAAAAAAAAATGAATGAATTGTTTATCATATACTTTTGTCTTGGGGTACAGTACATAGCGATTCATTTACGAATATCATCCTAGATTTTAATATCATTTTACATAGAAATGTTGTTTTTTTATAGCATTTAACCAACAAATAATTACAAAGCTACTTTACAAATATATATAGAGAGAATACTATCTATGTCACTTTCATGGAGACTTATTCCTGGTTCATTTTTTCAGCTTTTTTCCCCATCTATTTTTTTACGCAATAAAACTGCATTTTATATTATGATAGAAAAAAGCGTTTTAATCTAGATACTGTAAAGTGTATGTTATGATGAAAGTTTTAAGTTACATTTGCTCGTGTGTGTATCGTGAAAGTCTTGTACGAAAGTGAGACGAGCACACGTAGAAAGCAATGTAGTATCTGCTTCATGGAACAGACAGCGACGGAGCATTTTGTTTGCACTGCATTCTCTTTGGCATGTCACTTCACAAACAGACAGCTGCCTTTTGGTCTGTATTTGGACACATTTGTTGGTGAGTGGAATGCTGACTGAAGTTTACTACCAGAGGACCACATGTTGAGTCGATCTTATTTCGTAACGAAAAAGTTTACTTTTTCCTAAGCTACATCTCTTTTCATTGCTGATTATCTAGTTCTGAAGACAATTCCATTGCAACGATTCCATGCAGTCATTTTCTGAGTTGCATAAATGGACATGTTATGTTCTATATATAAAGTAACGCTGAATTAAAGACATTTGTTAATTTGAGAATAAAAAAAAATGTGAAGGACCCTGGAGTGAAAGCTGCTATGTTTCAGATTCTTCTAAACCTGCAGCTGGGAATCAACTGTACTATTGACTTAAACATGAGAATCAGTAAGGATATGACTCCGTACATCGCCTTATAAAAAAGAGAAAGAATGAGAAAACAAAATTCAGCGCAGAAAATATTTTGCAAAAGACTGATCCATCCCTAGTGGTGGAGGCCAAATGAGGTGAGGTTCTCAGTATATAAGGGGCAGAATAAACTGAAATATCACAACGTAATGAAGTTACTCAGAGTCATTTTGAGAATCCATTAAAATGTCATCGTCATCCCTCCTGGTTTTTCTTTTATTTGACCTCCATTTCTCTATCATAGTCATGTTTTGTTTTTAGCAGTTTTTAATATGCCACATTCTTTCAATTTTGTCTCCTTTTTATAAATACTATAATGTGGTCACTTTTCCCCATGTTTCTTGATTACATTCTGATTGTAAATATTCTAAAAGTGACCTTCTTCTCATCCATCTCTCTCTCTCTCTCTCTCTCTATATATATATATATATATATATATATATATATATATATATATATATATATATATATATATATATATATATATATATATATATATATATATATATATATATATATATATATATATATATATATATATATATTATTTTTTTTTTTACTGAGAAATGCTGCGAAGTGGCTCTCCCTTCTCCCCGATGTTTGCTTTTCTACATATAGGAAATATTTTTAAGGTGGTCATCGTGTTCCATATCTCGTTTAGGGTTCTTCAGAGTAGCATCAAAATGCAATTTTTTCTTCCTCTACTTATTTTATTTTCAAAATATCTTTACAAATACCTAAAGCGATTCCCAGTCTAAGCTTTATCTGTGTATGTTCCCTTTATTTGACTATTTCCACACACACCCATCCCCCCGTCTCCCCCCCCCCCCACCTCCTTTCCTTTGACCCTTCACTTCCATTCTTGTTCACTCTCCGTCCCTCAACGCATAAAGGGCCACACGTGTCTCACCTTAAGTGGCATTATTGGGGTTAAAATTTAGCTTCCATTATCTCTTCGTCTCGACAAAAATAATCAAGTCATAATGAACTGTAAGCAAACTTGTAAGGCCTTATTAAACCATCACCAGCCTCCCGTTGCGATACTGCAGCTGAAGGGTCTTATGGACTTTAAAAGTACTGTCCAGGGGAGTTCGATGTTAAGTATTCCTTCAGTTGCGGTTCTTTTTTTAAGCCTACATCAACACCGAATATTCTTGGATATTCCTAACACAATTATTACTACCCCTTCACATCTGACTAGCCACAACTCTCTCCATCTCTGTTTCTTATTACTTTATGTTTTCTTCGTAACCAAGCCTGATGAGGGCAGATTTCTTTTCTTTTTTTTTTACTAGCCCTGGTGTCAGAATTATAAAAAATAAAAAATAGAAGAAAGTCATGTAAATGTGTATTTTCCTAAGTGTATGTAAAATAAAAAAATTCTCACTCTCTCCAAGAGCAGATTATGTAGCGCCCGGTTTCCTTCTGTTAGGTCCCAAGTTCAGTTGCCAATGTGGTGTGTACAGTTTCTTCACTAGTGCCACTTGTGATTAGAAAGAGAGGATACTGGGCCCTATGTGTTCTGACCCCCGTCGTCTTGGCAATCCCAGTGAATACCTTTTAAAATGTGTTTGGTCAGTATTAGAACGGCATTATTACTACCCCGGACATCCGTATACACACACACACACACACACACACACACACACACACACACACACACACACACACACACACACACACACACACACACACACACACACACACACACACACACACACACATATATATATATATATATATATATATATATATATATATATATATATATATATATATATATATATATATATATATATATATATATATATATATATTTGTGTGTGTGTGCGTCCGAATATATATATATATATATATATATATATATATATATATATATATATATATATATATATATATATATATATATATATATATATATATATATATATATATATATATATTCAAATAAGCACATTACCATATGTGAAAACATGAATCATATTTTACCCCGACTGGGAGTTGAACCTAGGACACATAACTACTGTGCCAAGGCACTACCAACTACACCACAGAAGGTCTAAAAGGAAAACAAACCTTACAGCTTTATCTGCTATACTGAGAATAAACGCAGTCTATCTGAATGTCACTCTGTTCATATTAGTTTCTTCCAACCTGACTCGTGGCTTCGTTTTCGATTTAATTCAAATCTCAATCTAATTAGGGATCAACAATAATCAAATAAGCACATTACGATATGTGAAAGCATGAATCATATTTTACGTCGACTGGGAGTCGAACATAGGACACATAATTACTGTGCCAAGGCGCTACCGGCTACACCACAGAAGGTCTAAAAGGGAAACAAACCTTACAGCGTTATCTGCTATAACTAGGAATGAACGCATTCTATCTGAATGCCACTCTGTTCATATTACAGTTTCCCCCAACCTCACTCATGGCATCGTTTTCGCATTTAATTCAAATCTCAATCTAATTAGGGATCAACAATTATCATATAAGCACATTACCATATGTGAAAACATGCATCATAATTTACCCCGAATGGGACTCGAACCTACGACACATAAATACTGTGCCAAGTCACTACCAACTACACCACAGAAGGTCTAAAAGGGAAGCAATCCTTACAGCTTTATCTGCTATACTAGGAATGAATGCATTCTATCTGAATGCCACTCTGTTCATATTACAGTTTCACCAAACCTCACTCGTGACTTCGTTTTCACGTAAAATTCATATATCAATCTATTATGGATCAAATATAATCATTGAGCACATTAGCATATGTCAAAATATGAATCATATTTTACCCCAACTGGGACTCGAACCAAGGACACATAATTACTGTGACAAGTCGCTACCAATTACACCTAGTATAGCAGATAAAACTGTAAGGTTTGTTTCCCTTTTAGATCTCTGGTGTAGTTTTTAGCTCCTTGGCACAGTAATTATGTGTACTGGGTTCAAGTCTCAGTCGGGGTAAAATATGATTCATTGTTTCACATATGGTTATGTGCTTATTTGATTATATATATATATATATATATATATATATATATATATATATATATATATATATATATATATATATATATATATATATATATATATATATATATATATATTGCTAAGTTGTTGAAATCCTTTTCTCCTTATTAAGTTATATATATATATATATATATATATATATATATATATATATATATATATATATATATATATATATATATATATATATATATATATATATATATATGTGTGTGTGTGTGTGTGTGTGTGTGTGTGTGTGTGTGTGTGTGTGTGTATGTGTGTGTGTGTGTGTGTGTGTGTGTGTGTGTGTGTGTGTATTGCTTAATTGTTGAGGTCCTTTTCTCCAAATTAAGTTATATACATACATACATACATATATATATATATATATATATATATATATATATATATGTGTGTGTGTGTGTGTGTGTGTGTGTGTGTGTGTGTGTGTGTGTGTGTGTGTGTGTGTGTGTGTGTGGGTGGGTGGGTGGGTGGGTGGGTGGGTGGGTGGGTGTGTGTGTATGTGTGTGCATGCATACAGATAAATGCACATGCATATATATATATATATATATATATATATATATATATATATATATATATATATATATATATATATATATATATATATATATATATATATATATATATATATATATATCAGGGACGTGTCGTCAGCATGAAATGTAATTACACTTGGTAGGTAATGCCTAGCCTAAGTAATTGTAGTTTAATAAACAAAACAAACAAAAACAAACAAACTTTATTTCCATTTCATTATACAATGGGTATTCGTCAGCCGGGGCAAGCCCCAACCCCCCACTGTGGTGTCCAACCACAGCAGTACCTGCCAGTAAACAGCTTAAACTCTCGGTCTTGGACGGGAACCGATCTTTCGACCTCGTGAATGCGAAGCAAGCGCGTTACCACTGTGCATTTGCCAGAGTGTGTGTGTGTGTGTGTGTGTGATTACCTAATTGTGATTACCTAATTGTGTTTACGGGAAAGAGCCCAAAGCTCGTATCTTCCCGTCTCCTGATCGCTTCCATTTTATACTTAGTGATACTTATCATACCTGTCCTTAAAACTATGGATTGAGATAGCATTAACTACCTCCTCGCTTAGCCAATTCCAATTATCAACTACTCTTACACTGAAAAAGTATTTCCTTACATCCTGCAAAGAAGTTTTCTTACGAAGCTTCAAACTATGACCTCTAGTTCTAGAGCCAGCCATATCAAAATATCGATCCCTATCCACTCTATCATAACCATGAAGGAATTTAAAGACTGTCACCATATCCCCCCTCACTCTTCTAGCTTCGAGTGATGGTAAGTCTAATTCCCTCAGCCTCTCATCATAACTGAGATTGCGTATTTCTGGTACCAGTTTCGTGGCATGTCTTTGAACTTTTTCAAGCTTAGCTATGTGCTTTTTCAAGTGTGGGTTCCAAAACGGGGCTGCATATTCGAGTTTTGGCCTCACATAGGTTACATAAATATTTCTGAACATTTCCTTGTCCATGTGCCTGAAGGCTACCCTTACATTTGATAAGAATGCATATGCTGCCCTTACTATGCCATTTATATGTATTTCTGGAGACAAATCTGCCAGTATGTTTACTCCTAGATCTCTCTCATTTTCTGTCTCTTGAAGTTGTACTCCAGCCACCGAGTAGTCAAGCTTGGGCCTTCTTGCACTTGTACCCATTCTCATTACCTTACATTTTGAAGTATTGAATTTCATTAGCCACTTTTCTGACCACTCATGCAGATTATTTAGATCCTCCTGAAGTTCTCTACCGTTGTTCTCGTTTTTTACTTTCTTCACAATCTTTGCATCATCTGCAAACATATTCATGAATGAATTTACAGACTCTGGTAGGTAATTTACATATACAAGGAACAAAAGTGGCCCTAAAACTGAACCCTGTGGAACTCTTCTCCATTCAGACACTGAGTGTCTTACTCTAACCCTCTGTTCCCTTCCTTCTAAGTAAGTTTTTATCCATTCCAAAACATTTCCACCTATTCTAGCCTGTGATTGCAGCTTCCTAATAAGTCTCCCATGTGGAACAGTGTCAAACGCTTTCTGGAAGTCTAGGAATATGCAATCTGCCCAGCCCTCTCTTTCCTGTAAGATTTGGCTTACCTCATCATAAAATTCTAATAAGTTTGTTACTGTTGATCTACCTTCTCTGAAGCCATGTTGCCTCACTGACAAAAAGTTGAAGGATTCCAAGTGAAGAGAGATATGTTTCCTTAGTAGTTTCTCCATAAGTTTGCAAACTATGCTGGTCAAGGAAACTGGTCTATAGTTCAGAGCCGTATCCCTCCTTCCCTTTTTGAAGATAGGTATCACATTTGCTTGTTTCCAGCATCTTGGAATCTCCCCCGACTCCAGTGACTCCTTAAATATGATACTTAGTGCCACTGATATTGTGTTTGCGCATTTTTTAAGCACATGAGGGGATATGTCATCAGGACCTGTAGCTTTATGAACATCTAAATCCATCAGCGCTTTGCATACCTCTGTGGCTGTACGGTTGATGTTCTCTAATGCCGGCCCTTGAGCTTCTATCACTGCAATCTGTGTGTGTGATTACCTAATTGTGATTACCTAATTGTGTTTACGGGAAAGAGCCCAAAGCTCGTATCTTCCCGGCTCCTGATCGGTTCCATTTTTAGACTTAGTGATACTTATCATACCTGTCCTTAAAACTATGGATTGAGATAGCATTAACTACCTCCTCGCTTAGCCAATTCCAATTATCAACTACTCTTACACTGAAAAAGTATTTCCTTACATCCTGCAAACAAGTTTTCTTACGAAGCTTCAAACTATGACCTCTAGTTCTAGAGCCAGCCATATCGAAATATCGATCCCTATCCACTCTATCATAACCATGAAGGAATTTAAAGACTGTCACCATATCCCCCCTTACTCTTCTAGCTTCGAGTGATGGCAAGTCTAATTCCCTCAGCCTCTCATCATAACCGAGATTGCGTATTTCTGGCACCAGTTTCGTGGCATGTCTTTGAACTTTTTCAAGCTTAGCTATGTGCTTTTTCAAGTGCGGATTCCAAAAGGGGGCTGCATATTCGAGTTTTGGCCTCACATAGGTTACATAAATATTTCTGAACATTTCCTTGTCCATGTGCCTGAAGGCTACCCTTACATTTGATAAGAATGCATATGCTGCCCTTACTACGCTATTTATATGTATTTCTGGAGACAAATCTGCCAGTATGTTTACTCCTAGATCTCTCTCATTTTCTGTCTCTTGAAGTTGTACTCCAGCCACCGAGTAGTCAAGCTTGGGCCTTCTTGCACTCGTACCCATTCTCATTACCTTACATTTTGAGGTATTGAATTTCATTAGCCACTTTTCTGACCACTCATGCAGATTATTTAGATCCTCCTGAAGTTCTCTACCATTGTTCTCGTTTTTTACTTTCTTCACAATCTTTGCATCATCTGCAAACATATTCATGAATGAATTTACAGACTCTGGTATGTCATTTACATATACAAGGAACAAAAGTGGCCCTAAAACTGAACCCTGTGGAACTCCACTACTAACTCTTCTCCATTCAGACACTGAGTGTCTTACTCTAACCCTCTGTTCCCTTCCTTCTAAGTAAGTTTTTATCCATTCCAAGACATTTCCACCTATTCTAGCCATTGATTGCAGCTTCCTAATAAGTCTCCCATGTGGAACAGTGTCAAACGCTTTCTGGAAGTCTAGGAATATGCAATCTGCCCAGCCCTCTCTTTCCTGTAAGATTTGGCTTACCTCATCATAAAATTCTAATAAGTTTGTTACTGTTGATCTTCCTTCTCTGAAGCCATGTTGCCTCACTGACAAAAAGTTGAAGGATTCCAAGTGAAGAGAGATATGTTTCCTTAGTAGTTTCTCCATAAGTTTGCAAACTATGCTGGTCAAGGAAACTGGTCTATAGTTCAGAGCCGTATCCCTCCTTCCCTTTTTGAAGATAGGTATCACATTTGCTTGTTTCCAGCATCTTGGAATCTCCCCCGACTCCAGTGACTCCTTAAATATGATACTTAGTGCCACTGATATTGTGTTTGCGCATTTTTTAAGCACATGAGGGGATATGTCATCAGGACCTGTAGCTTTATGAACATCTAAATCCATCAGCGCTTTGCATACCTCTGTGGCTGTAAGGTTGATGTTCTCTAATGCCGGCCCTTGAGCTTCTATCACTGCAATCTGAGGGGGTGGGGTATTTTCTACTGTAAATACTGACTGAAACTCCTTGTTCAATTCTTTGCAGATCTCTTCGTTCGTCTCAGTGATGCTTCCATCCGCTCTCTTTAGCCTTAAAACCTGTTCTTTTACCTTCAGTTTTCCTCTGATAAAGCTGTGGAAAAGCTTGGGATTTTCTTTAGCCTTCCTGGTGATGTCCCTCTCATAATCTCTCTCTGCCTCTCTCCTTTTACCTAGGTAGTCATTTCTTGCTCTTTTGTAGGTTTGCCAGGCATTTATGTTTTTTCTCCTCCTATACCTTTTCCAGCATTTGTCTCTCCACTCCTTAGCTCTTTTACACCCATTATCGAACCATTTCTCTCTGGCATGAATTACACCTACTTTGGTGACAGGTATGCAGCAATCTACTATCTTCCCATATTTCTCACAAAAGATGTCATACATTTCTTGTACAGATTTGTTGTAAAATAAGGTTCTCCAGTCAATAACTGCAAAAAGCTCATTCATTTTGATGTAATCTCCTTTCGGATAGTTCCTCCTCATGTGTGTGTGTGATTACCTAATTGTGATTACCTAATTGTGTTTACGGGAAAGAGCCCAAAGCTCGTATCTTCCCGTCTCCTGATCGGTTCCATTTTTAGACTTAGTGATACTTATCATACCTGTCCTTAAAACTATGGATTGAGATAGCATTAACTACCTCCTCGCTTAGCCAATTCCAATTATCAACTACTCTTACACTGAAAAAGTATTTCCTTACATCCTGCAAACAAGTTTTCTTACGAAGCTTCAAACTATGACCTCTAGTTCTAGAGCCAGCCATATCGAAATATCGATCCCTATCCACTCTATCATAACCATGAAGGAATTTAAAGACTGTCACCATATCCCCCCTTACTCTTCTAGCTTCGAGTGATGGCAAGTCTAATTCCCTCAGCCTCTCATCATAACCGAGATTGCGTATTTCTGGCACCAGTTTCGTGGCATGTCTTTGAACTTTTTCAAGCTTAGCTATGTGCTTTTTCAAGTGCGGATTCCAAAAGGGGGCTGCATATTCGAGTTTTGGCCTCACATAGGTTACATAAATATTTCTGAACATTTCCTTGTCCATGTGCCTGAAGGCTACCCTTACATTTGATAAGAATGCATATGCTGCCCTTACTACGCCATTTATATGTATTTCTGGAGACAAATCTGCCAGTATGTTTACTCCTAGATCTCTCTCATTTTCTGTCTATTGAAGTTGTACTCCAGCCACCGAGTAGTCAAGCTTGGGCCTTCTTGCACTTGTACCCATTCTCATTACCTTACATTTTGAGGTATTGAATTTCATTAGCCACTTTTCTGACCACTCATGCAGATTATTTAGATCCTCCTGAAGTTCTCTACCATTGTTCTCGTTTTTTACTTTCTTCACAATCTTTGCATCATCTGCAAACATATTCATGAATGAATTTACAGACTCTGGTAGGTCATTTACATATACAAGGAACAAAAGTGGCCCTAAAACTGAACCCTGTGGAACTCCACTACTAACTCTTCTCCATTCAGACACTGAGTGTCTTACTCTAACCCTCTGTTCCCTTCCTTCTAAGTAAGTTTTTATCCATTCCAAGACATTTCCACCTATTCTCGCCATTGATTGCAGCTTCCTAATAAGTCTCCCATGTGGAACAGTGTCAAACGCTTTCTGGAAGTCTAGGAATATGCAATCTGCCCAGCCCTCTCTTTCCTGTAAGATTTGGCTTACCTCATCATAAAATTCTAATAAGTTTGTTACTGTTGATCTTCCTTCTCTGAAGCCATGTTGCCTCACTGACAAAAAGTTGAAGGATTCCAAGTGAAGAGAGATATGTTTCCTTAGTAGTTTCTCCATAAGTTTGCAAACTATGCTGGTCAAGGAAACTGGTCTATAGTTCAGAGCCGTATCCCTCCTTCCCTTTTTGAAGATAGGTATCACATTTGCTTGTTTCCAGCATCTTGGAATCTCCCCCGACTCCAGTGACTCCTTAAATATGATACTTAGTGCCACTGATATTGTGTTTGCGCATTTTTTAAGCACATGAGGGGATATGTCATCAGGACCTGTAGCTTTATGAACATCTAAATCCATCAGCGCTTTGCATACCTCTGTGGCTGTAAGGTTGATGTTCTCTAATACCGGCCCTTGAGCTTCTATCACTGCAATCTGAGGGGGTGGGGTATTTTCTACTGTAAATACTGACTGAAACTCCTTGTTCAATTCTTTGCAGATCTCTTCGTCCGTCTCAGTGATGCTTCCATCCGCTCTCTTTAGCCTTAAAACCTGTTCTTTTACCTTCAGTTTTCCTCTGATAAAGCTGTGGAAAAGCTTGGGATTTTCTTTAGCCTTCCTGGTGATGTCCCTCTCATAATCTCTCTCTGCCTCTCTCCTTTTACTTAGGTAGTCATTTCTTGCTCTTTTGTAGGTTTGCCAGGCATTTATGTTTTTTCTCCTCCTATACCTTTTCCAGCATTTGTCTCTCCACTCCTTAGCTCTTTTACACCCATTATCGAACCATTTCTCTCTGGCATGAATTATACCTACTTTGGTGACAGGTATGCAGCAATCTACTATCTTCCCATATTTCTCACAAAAGATGTCATACATTTCTTGTACAGATTTGTTGTAAAATAAGGTTCTCCAGTCAATAACTGCAAAAAGCTCATTCATTTTGATGTAATCTCCTTTCGGATAGTTCCTCCTCATGTCCTCAGTGCCTCTACTCTCAGGAAGAATGTCTTCAATGATATACTCCATCAACAACACACAGTGGTCACTCTTTCCAATTGGTGGTTCATACTCAATATTTTCAATATCCAACACATTATCTGTGAACACTAGATCAAGTAGTGATGGCTCATCCCCACCCCTGGCTCTTGTTGGTTCCATTACATGTTGGTGTAGGAAATTCCCTTGTACGCAATCTAGGAATCTTGCCCCAAATGAGTCCTCACCACTGTGTGGGTCAAGATTTATCCAATCTATCTCTTTATGATTAAAGTCTCCCATAATCAAAATCCTACATTTTTTCTCCCGCGCCATGTTAACAACTGAGTTTATGACTTCAATCGTACCTATATGACTTTCCTCATAAATTTCAAGCCTATTTTGGTTCCTTGGTGGGTTGTATACAACAGTTATTATAATGCTCTCTGACCCAGTATTTATGCGAGCAACAAGAAATTCCCTGAACTCACTTTCTATAGCCAAGTTTATTTCTACAACTTGAATCCTCTCACTTATGAGCAGTGCTATCCCTCCACCAGTCCTCTCAGATCTTTCGACCCTTAGTATTCTGAAGCCCTTAGGAAAAACTGTGACACTGTTTATGTCCTCACTCAACTTAGTCTCTGTAATTGCTACTATATCTGCCTTACTGTTGTGAATCCTATCTTTTAATTCTACTGCCTTACCAGCTAATCCATCAGCATTTGTGTATAGCAATCTTAATGAGGCCCCATCCCCTGATCTTCTGTCATTATCTTCTTTATCTCCCCTTTGTCTGGAAGTATTCTGTAACGAAAATTTTTCTTCTCTTCTTCATTTCTTTCATCATTTAACCTTCTTGCCTCTTGCAACAAGTTTTTGATCTTTCCCATCTCTTCCTGTGTTCTGTATCGTCTAATGAACACTTCTTTGCATTCTTGAAGGTCTTTTAGACTTTTTTTTCTCAACAATATTTCCCTACATGTCTCCCCTCTCTCAAAGGTTACTTTTGTTGGTCTCGGCTTTCCTTCCCTCGAATATTTACCTAGTTGGTGTATGTTTACAATATGTGTGTGTGTGTGTGTGTGTGTGTGTGTGTGTGTGTGTGTGTGTGTGTGTGTGTGTGTGTGTGGGTGGGTGTGTGTGTGTGTGGGTGTGTGTGTGTGTGTGTGTGTTCTTACTTAATTTTATCTACCGGAAAAAATCTAATGATCGTAACTCCCAGGCACCTCCTCAGTTCCATTTTTATATTTAATGATAATTATCATATTTGTCCTTAATACCATGATTGCAGATAGCATGACCTGCTTCCTCGCTTTGTAAATTCCAATCATTAACTATTCTTACACTAAAAAAGTACCTCCATGCATTCTTCAAGGAAGTTTTCTTCCTAAGCTTCAGACTTATACCTCTGGTTCTAGAGTCACCTTTATCAAAATATTGCTCCCTGTCCCCACTGTCAAAGCCTTTGAAGAATTTTAGAAACAGTCATTATATTCCCCTCTTCCTTTTAGCCTCAAGTGATCGTAAGTCTGAGTCCCTCAACCTCTCCTCATGACTGAGATTGCGTATCTCTGTCTCCAGTTTCGTAGCATGTCTTAGAACTTTTTTAGTTTATTTATATGTTTTTCCTATTGCGGATTCCAAAAGAGTGCTGTATATTCAAGCTTTGGCCTCACATATCTTACATAAATATTTCTGAACATTTCGTTGTCTGAAGGTTGTCCTTCAATTTGCAAAGAAAGGATATACAGCCTTTACTCTGCCATTTATTTGCATATCTATTTACAAATCTGTCCAAGACGTTTAAATCTATATCTGTCTCGTTCTCTGTCTTGATATTCTGAACCTTTTATTGTATACCCACACTTAGGCATTCTTGCACTCATGTCTATTCTCATTACTTACATTTTCAAGGACTGAATTTCTTATTTACTTATACAAGGAACAAAAGTGGCCTTAAAACTGAACCTTCTGGAACCTCACCACTCACCTTTCTCCACTCAGAAACTAAGTGTCTTACTCTAACCCTCTGTTCCCTTCCTTCTATTTAAGTTTTTATATACTCCAACACATTTCAACCTATTCTTGTCATTACTTGCAGCTGTCTCAAATGTCATCTAAAAATCTAAAAATATGAAGCCCTCTCCTCCTTGTAAGATATGGATTACTTCATAAGTTTGTTGCTGTAGACCTACAGTCTTTGACTCCATGTTATCTCACAAAAAGTTGAAAAACTCTAAGAAAACAGAGATACGTGTTCTTAATGTTTCTATGTGTAATTACCTAATTGTAATTACCTAATTGTGTTTACGGGAAAGAGCCAAAAGCTCGTATATTCCAATTATCAACTACTCTTACACTGAAAAAGTATTTCCTTACATCCTGCAAACAAGTTTTCTTACGAAGCTTCAAACTATGACCTCTAGTTCTAGAGCCTGCCATATCAAAATATCGATCCCTATCCACTCTATCATAACCATGAAGGAATTTAAAGACTGTCACCATATCCCCCCTCACTCTTCCAGCTTCGAGTGATGGTAAGTCTAATTCCCTCAGCCTCTCATCATAACTGAGATTGCGTATTTCTGGCACCAGTTTCGTGGCATGTCTTTGAACTTTTTCAAGCTTAGCTATGTGCTTATTCAAGTGTGGATTCCAAAAGTGTATGTATGTATGTATATATGTATGTATGTATGTATGTATGTATGTATAAATTACCCAATTGTGCTTACGGGAAAGAGCCCCACACGCGTAACTTCCCGTCTCCTGATCGATTCCATTTTGTACTTAGTGATGCTTATCATACTTGTCCTTAAAACTATGGACTGAGTTAGCATTAACTACCTCCTCGCTTAGCCAATTTCAATTATCAATTACTCTTACACTAAAAAAGTACTTTCTTACATCCTGTAAAGAAGTTTTCCTACGAAGCTACAAACTTTGACCTCTAGTTCTAGTGCCAGCCATATCAAAATATCGATCCCTATCCACTCTATCATAACCATGAATGAATTTAAAAACTGTCGCCATATCCCCTCTCTTCTAGCTTCGAGTGATGGTAAGTCTAATTCCCTCAGCCTCTCCTCTCATCATAACTGACATTGCGTATTTCTGGCACCAGTTTCGTGGCATGTCTTTGAACTTTTTGCAGCTTAACTAAATGCTTTTCAAGTATGGATTCCAAGAGGGGGCTGCATATTCGAGTTTTGGCCTCACATAGGTTACATAAATATTTCTGAACATTTCCTTGTCCATGTACCTGAAGGCTACCCTTACATTTGATAAGAAAGCCTATGCTGCCCTTACTATGCCATTTATATGCATTTCTAGACACAAATCGGCCAACATGTTTACTCCTAGATCTCTCTCATTGTCTGTCTCTTGAAGTTCTACTCTTGCCACCGAGTAGTCAAGTTGAGCCTTCGTGCACTTGCACCTATTCTCATTACCTCACATTTTGAAGCATTGAATTTCATTAGCCATTTTTCTGATCACTCATGCAGACTATTTAGATCATCCTGAAGTTCTCTAACATTGTTCTCGTCTCTTACTTTCTTCACATACTTTGCATCATCTGCAAACATATTCATGAATTAATTTACAGACTCTTGAAGGTCATTTACATATACAAGTAACAAAAGTGGCCTTAAAACTGAACCCTGTAAAACTCCATTGCTAACTCTTCTCCATTCAGACACTGAGTGTCTTACTCTAACCCTCTGTTCCCTTCCTTCTAAGTATGTTTTTATCCATTCCAAGACATTTCCACCTATTCTTGCTATTGCTTGCAGCTTCTTAATGAGAAGCTGGAAGTCTAAGAATATGCAATCTGCCCAGCCCTCTCTTTCCCTTAATCATAAAATTCTAATAAGTTTGTTACTGTTGATCTGTCTTCTCTGAAACCGTGTTGCCTCACTGACAAAAAGTTGAAGGATTCCAATGAAGAGACATATGTTTCCTTAGTAGTTTCTGCATAACTTTGCAAACTATGCTGGTCAAGGAACCTGGTCTATTGTTTAGAGCCATATCCCTCCTTCCTTTTTTTATGATAGGTATCACGTTCGCTTGATTCCAGATTCTTGGAATCTCCCCTGACTCCAGCGACTATTTAAATATGATACTTAATGCTGTTGTTATTGAATTTGCGCATTTTTTAAGTACATGAGGGGATATATCATCAGGACCTGTAGCTTTATGGACAGTTAACTCCATCAGCACTTTTCATACCTTTGTGGCTGAAAGGATGATGTTCTTTAATACCGGCCCATGAGCTTCTATCTATGCAGTCTGGGTGGGTGGGGTATTATCTACTGTAAATACTGACTGAAACTTCTTGTTCAATTCTTTGCAGATATCTTCATCCGTCTTAGTGATGCTTCCATCTGCTCT
Source organism: Halocaridina rubra (assembly GCA_037179515.1). Lineage (NCBI taxonomy): Eukaryota > Metazoa > Arthropoda > Malacostraca > Decapoda > Atyidae > Halocaridina > Halocaridina rubra. The sequence goes on from JAXCGZ010020761.1 coordinate 116,012, forward strand.
CTTAAGCTTTAAAACCTGTGTGATTACCTAATTGTGATTACCTAATTTTGTTTACGGGAAAGAGCCCAAAGCTCGTATCTTCCCGTGTGTGTAAGAGAGAGAGAGAGAGAGAGAGAGAGAGAGAGAGAGAGAGAGAGAGAGAGAGAGAGAGAGAGAGAGAGAGTGTATATGACTTTCCGTTTAGGTGGTACTTACTTGGCATGCAGATTATATATGAATCATAAAGCAAAAATATGTCTCTGTTTTTTGCAAACGTATGTGCTCCATATTATAAGTTAAATCTTCGTATATGAAATTTATAGCATATTTTTTTTTGCATTGAATATATATATATATATATATATATATATATATATATATATATATATATATATATATATATATATATATATATATATATATATATATATATATATATATATATATATATATATATCGGATTCGGATTCGGTTTTACGTCACGAACTCCCTTTTCTACTAAGGGCTAGGACGGTTGCCTTCTTACGAAGGGCTTGTATTGGCAGATGTAATCGTTACCCTGAGTGTATGCCCTTTCTAACCTCAGTCCGTGACGGGGCGCGAACCCTCGACCTGTAGCCTCAGAGTCGCAGACGCTACCATTTTGCCACGGAGACTACATATATATATATATATATATATATATATATATATATATATATATATATATATATATATATATATATCCGGTTCCGGTTTTACGTCATGGACTCCCTTATCAACCAAGGGCTAGGACGGTTGCCTTCTTGCGAAGGACTTGTTTTGGCAAATGTAATCCTTACGCTGAGTGCATGCCTTTGCTATATATATATATATATATATATATATATATATATATATATATATATATATATATATATATATATATATATATATATATATATCCGGTTCCGGTTTTACGTCATGGACTCCCTTATCAACCAAGGGCTAGGACGGTTGCCTTCTTGCGAAGGACTTGTTTTGGCAAATGTAATCCTTACGCTGAGTGCATGCCTTTGCTATATATATATATATATATATATATATATATATATATATATATATATATATATATATATATATATATATATATATATATATATATATATATATGTGTGTGTGTGTATATATATATATATATATATATATATATATATATATATATATATATATATATATATATATATATATATATATATATATATATATCCAGTTAGAATATGATAAATAGCGTTGTTTTTTGTATGTAATGTTTCATTGATTGGCTTCCTTACCATTTAGTGCTGTATGCTAACAGTTTGTGCTTACTCGTATATATATATATATATATATATATATATATATATATATATATATATATATATATATATATATATATATATATATATATATATATATATATATATATATATATATATATATATATTATTTAGTCATTTATTTATTAATTTTTTATTTTTATTTTTTTTAAGGAGACACCCAGTTAGCGTAC
>JAXCGZ010020761.1:122500-147500 GCA_037179515.1 Halocaridina rubra
TGCATTTGTACCCATTCTCATTACCTTACATTTTGAAGTACTGAAATTCATTAGCCACTTTTCTGACCACTCATGCAGACTATTTAGATCTTCATGAAGTTCTCTACTGTTGTTCTCGTTTCTTACTTTCTTCACAATCTTTGCATCATCTGCAAACATATTCATGAATGCATTTACAGACTCTGGTAGGTCATTTACATATACAAGGAACAAAAGTGGCCCTAAAACTGAACCCTGTGGAACTCCACTACTAACTCTTCTCCATTCAGACACTGAGTGTCTTACTCTAACCCTCTGTTCCCTTCCTTCTAAGTAAGTTTTTATCCATTCCAAAACATTTCCACCTATTCTAGCCATTGCTTGCAGCTTCCTAATAAGTCTCTCATGTGGAACAGTGTCAAACGCTTTCTGGAAGTCTAGGAATATGCAATCTGCCCAGCCCTCTCTTTCCTGTAAGATTCGGCTTACCTCATCATAAAATTCTAATAAGTTTGTTACTGTTGATCTTCCTTCTCTGAAGCCATGTTGCCTCACTGACAAAAAGTTGAAGGATTCCAAGTGAAGAGAGATATATTTCCTTAGTAGTTTCTCCAGAAGTTTGCAAACTATGCTGGGTGTGATTACCTAATTGTGATTACCTAATTGTGTTTACGGGAAAGAGCCCAAAGCTCGTATCTTCCCGTCTCCTGATCGGTTCCATTTTTAGACTTAGTGATACTTATCATACCTGTCCTTAAAACTATGGATTGAGGTAGCATTAACTACCTCCTCGCTTAGCGAATTCCAATTATCAACTACTCTTACACTGAGTCAACTACTCTTATGTATGATGGAACGATGCTTTGTAATCATTGAGATTATTATATGATATAGTGAAATGCTTAGCTGGTACATGATTCATAGTGTATTCATTGTTTAATTTATCAAATGATTATGTTCTAAACCTAATTGTCGAATCAGGCATTCAGCCCTTGGTAGTCTGCCACAAATATCTTTAGATGACTGGAAGGTGGACAGGAAATTCTTTTTTATTTCCTGGAAAACCAAGACAGAAAGATATACTTGGACTAGTTGAGTTATTTTACCTTATTTTATATTTGAAAAATATTATTTAATGTATATTTATTTTTATTCTTCTGTAAACTTTACATTGATACGGAGCAGCAATTCTTATTCTGTATTCTACTTGAGTCACATTTCCCATTTTCATATTAGCTAATGAAATCATACATTCATTTAAACCTGTTTTTGATGCATCCAAAAGTGTTATTGGAACTTCAGAATTGGTCTTCCAAAAAAGTATACAAGCATGTTAAATATGAATGACTTATGACTTTTTTCTAAAAGAAGAAGAAGGGGGAGGAGGAGGAGGGAGAAGAAGGAGGAGAAAGACAAGGAAAATTAAAGCAGAAAAAGGAGGAGGAGGATAAGAAAACTTGTGTAATAGTAAGCGTCGTATCTCTGCTTTTATAGATGTTTGAAATTGTAGGACGGATCATCATTTCTACACCAAAAATTAATCATTTTAATACTTGTGACGTATGAATATTGAAACAAAGATAAATACTTCATTGTTAGTGAACATTGCTCTTGCATACTCAATGAAGAGTGTGTTACAAAAGCTTCTTCTACTCTTTCCAGGGATTTACTGGAAAGTGACTTTCGTTTTCTCTGTGACCTTTTTTTTTCATATATGGGTACGGAGACGTTTTTAGTTGATTTATTTAGTCATTCCTTTATTTATGAATCTATTCATTTACTTAAAAAGAAATTACGGACTGTTTTATTTTTCTGTTAATCTGCAAATTATATCTCCATCGTAGTTACCTCAGACAGTGCCAAATTAAACAGGTCAACATCCTGCATCTCTCTCTCTCTCTCTCTCTCTCCCCTCTCTCTCTCTCTCTCTCTCTCTCTCTCTCTCTCTCTCTCTCTCTTAACGATATTTGTGCTAATATTGCAACACTGCACTTTTAGATCTAGCTCAGAGTGTTGTATGATGAGGTCACATCCTGAACGCTGTCACCACAACGTGTCTGCAGAATGCAAATTATGAATGTCCATTTCTTTGTAGATCCATCTCTCTCTCTCTCTCTCTCTCTCTCTCTCTCTTTCTCTATCTCTCTCTCTCTCTCTATATATATATATATATATATATATATATATATATATATATATATATATATATATATATATATATATATATATATATATATATATATATATATACATATATATATATATATATATATATATATATATATATATATATATATATATATATATATATATATATATATATATATATATATATATCACACTCATACACTCCCTGTGTGTGTGTTTGTGATTACCTAATTGTGATTTCCTAATTGTGTTTACGGGAAAGAGCCCAAAACTCGTATCTTCCCGTCTCCTGATCGCTTCCATTTTGCGCTTCCATTTTGTACTTAGTGATACTTATCATACCTGTTCTTAAAACTATTGATTGAGATCCATTAACTACCTCCTCGCTTAGCGAATTCCAATTATCAACTACTCTTACACTGAAAAAGTATTTCCTTACATCCTGCAAGGAAGTTTTCTTACGAAGCTTCAAACTATGACCTCTAGTTCTAGAGCCTACCATTTCAAAATATCGATCCCTATCCACTCAATCATAACCATGAAGGGATTCAAAGACTGTCACCATATCCCCCCTTAAATCTTCTAGCTTCCAGTGATGGTAAATCTAATTCCCTCAGCCTCTCATCATAATTGAGATTGCGTATTTCTGGCACCAGTTTCGTGGCATGTCTTTGAACTTTTTCAAGCTTAGCTATGTGCTTTTTCAAGTGCGGATTCCAAAAGTAGGCTGCATATTCGAGTTTTGGCTTCACGTAGGTTACATAAATATTTCTGAACATTTCCTTGCCCATGTGCCTGAGGGCTACCCTTACATTTGATAAGAATGCATATGCTGCCCTTACTATGCCATTTATATGTATTTCTGGAGACAAATCTACTAGTATGTTTACTCCTAGATCTCTCTCATTTTCTGTCTCTTGAAGTTGTACTCCAGCCACCGAGTAGTCAAGCTTGGGCCTTCTTGCACTTGTACCCATTCTCATTACCTTACATTTTGAAGTATTGAATTTCATTAGCCACTTTTCTGACCACTCATGCAGACTATTTAGATCTTCCTGAAGTTCTCTACCATTGTTCTCGTTTCCTACGTTATTCACAATCTTTGCATCATCTGCAAACATATTCATGAATGAATTTACAGACTCTGGTAGGTCATTTACATATACAAGGAACAAAAGTGGCCTTAAAACTGAACCCTGTGGAACTCCACTACTAACTCTTCTCCATTCAGACACTGAGTGTCTTACTCTAACCTTCTGTTCCCTTCCTTCTAAGTAAGTTTGTATCCATTTCAAGACATTTCCACCTATTCTAGTAATTGCTTGCAGCTTCCTAATAAGTCTCCCATGTGGTACAGTGTCAAATGCTTTCTGGAGGTCTAGGAATATGCAATCTGCCCAGTCCTCTCTTTCCTGTAAGATTTGGCTTACCTCATCATAAAATTCTAATAAGTTTGTTACTGTTGATCTACCTTCTCTGAAGCCATGTTGCCTCACTGACAAAATGTTGAAGGATTCCAAGTGAAGAGAGATTTGTTTCCTTAGTAGTTTCTCCATAACTTTGCAATCTATGCTGGTCAAGGAAACTGGTCTATAGTTCAGAGCCGTATCCCTCCTTCCCTTTTTGAAGATAGGTATCACGTTTGCTTGTTTCCAGCATCTTGGAATCTCCCTTGACTCCAGTGACTTTTTAAATATGATACTTAGTGCCACTGATATTGTGTTTGCGCATTTTTTAAGTACATGAGGGGATATTTCATCAGGACCTGTAGCTTTATGAACATCTAAATCCATCAGCGCTTTGCATACCTCTGTGGCTATAAGGTTGATGTTCTCTAATACCGGCCCTTGAGCTTCTATCTCTGCAATCTGAGGGGGTGGGGTATTTTCTACTGTAAGTACTGACTGAAACTCCTTGTTCAATTCTTTGCAGATCTCTTCATCCATCTCAGTGATGCTTCCATCCGCTCTCTTAGGCCTTAAAACCTGTTCTTTTACCTTCAGTTTTCCTCTGATAAAGCTGTGGAAAAGCTTGGGATTTTCTTTAGCCTTCCTGGTGATGTCCCTTTCATAGTCTCTCTCTGCCTCTCTTCTTTTACTTAGGTAGTCATTTCTTGCTCTTTTGTAGGTTTGCCAGGCATTTATGTTTTTTCTCCTCCTATACCTCTTCCAGCATTTGTCTCTCCACTCCTTAGCTCTTTTACTCTCATTATCGAACCATTTCTCTCTGGCATGAATTACACCTACTTTGGTGACAGGTATGCAGCAATCTACTATCTTCCCATATTTCTCACAAAAGATGTCATACATTTCTTGTACAGATTTGTTGTAAAATAAGGTTCTCCAGTCAATAACTTCAAAAAGCTCATTCATTTTGATGCAATCTCCTTTTGGATAGTTCCTCCTCATGTCCTCAGTGCCTCTACTCTCAGGAAGAATATCTTCAATTATATACTCCATCAACAACACACAGTGGTCACTCTTTCCAATTGGTGGTTCATACTCAATTTTTTTCAATATCCAACACATTATCTGTGAATACTAGATCAAGTAGTGATGGCTCATCCCCACCCCTGGCCCTCGTTGGTTCCATTACATGTTGGTGTAGGAAAATCCCTTGTACGCAATCTAGGAATCTTGCCCCGAATGAGTCCTCACCACTGTGTGGGTCAAGATTTATCCAATCTATCTCTTTATGGTTAAAATCTCCCATAATTAAAATCCTACATTTTCTCTCCAGTGCCATGTTAACAACTGAGTTTATGACTTCAATAGTACCTACATGACTTTCCTCATAAACTTCTAACCTATTCTGGTTCCTTGGTGGGTTATATACAACAGTTATTATAATGCTCTCTGACCCAGTATTTATGCGAGCAAAAAGAAATTCCTTGAACTCGCTTTCTATAGCCAAGTTTATTTCTTCAACTTTAATCCTTTCACTTATGAGCAGTGCTATCCCTCCACCAGACCTCTCAGATCTTTCAACCCTTAATATTCTGAAGCCCTTAGAAAGAACTGTGACACTGTTTATGTCCTCACTCAACTAAGTCTGTGTGTGTGTTTGTGTTGTTAAGTCTTCCTCCAGTGACTATTCTTTTCCTATGCCTACATCACCACCTATTTTACTTGGATATTCGTTACACATCTTTTATCATCCCTTCACATCTGACAAGTCACTGCCCTCTCCATCTCTGTTCATCTTTACTTAATGTTTTCTTCGTGTGCAGGCACGATGAGAGCAGTTTTATTTTTATTTTTATTTTTTTTGGCCCGTCCTGATGTCCCTCAAAAAAAAAAAAAAAAAAAAAAAAAAAAAAAAATATATATATATATATATATATATATATATATATATATATATATATATATATATATATACATACACGCACGCATACATTTTTACATCCTCTTGTTATAATAATAATAATAATAATAATAATAATAATAATAATAATAATAATAATAATAATAATAATAATAATACTCTCATTATTATTATTATTATTATTATTATTATTATTATTATTATTATTATTATTATTATTATTATTATTATTATTATTTTTATTATTATTATTATTATTATTATTATTATTATTATTATTATTATTATTATTATTATTATATTATTATTATTATTATTATTATTATTATTATTATTATTTTATCCACTATCTGTTTTCGTCTCCCTCAGCTACTTGGACTGTACTCACTACCAGCAGATGTACAGGTATATCCTTCAAATCAGCGAAAGCATAATAACATATTTGTAGCTAAGGTCAGCTCCCCCCCGCCGCAATCTACCGGAGAACCGCAAGCTTTATAGTACTTTAAATTACCAAATATTAGCGCAAATTTTATGCCATGTGATTTTGAATATCGTAACTGATAATACAACATCCTAAAAAAGTTTTATATTATTCCACAATTGTAGTTGGAATGTAAGCAAGGGAAAATATGCAACATTTAGGCGACCTTCAATAAGTTGTTGAGAGTATCGGAAAAAAATCATTGCTTCTAGGGGGAAAAAAAGTGATAAATGGAAAGCATACATTTGTATGGATTTAATTACCCGATATGCTAATCCAGCAACCCCTAAAAATAATATATTATTCATGAGGATCCTAAAAGAAGAAAAGTCTAGAACATTTTTTCGTCCTTCATTAAGTTGTTGAGAGTATTAGAAAAAAAATGTCTGCTTCAAGGCAGAGAAAGTGGCAGACGGGAAGTATGTAATTAAGGACAGTTTATAAAGAATTGAAATTATCATTCTACTCTTAAAACATCCACCTCCTTCCACCTATGTTTTGGAAGATATATATATATATATATATATATATATATATATATATATATATATATATATATATATATATATATATATATATATATATATTTCCTCTCTCTCTCTCTCTCTCTCTCTCTCTCTCTCTCTCTCTCTCTCTCTCTCTCTCTCTCTCTCTCTCTCTCTCTCTCTCTCTCTCTCTCTCTCGGAAATGGTTGCCCTAAGGAGTAACTACAACTACAGCGTCTCCTCCAGTGGTAATAGACAAAATAAATTTCGTATTTCTTTTCCTTCTCAATCTACATACAAAATGAATTCTTCATTTTGCCAGCAACGAGGCTAACAGGATGAGTACAGTACAGCCTTTCCTGTTATTCGTTATAAAGCGTGAAATAACAGGAATATAAATGCCTACCCTTGCATGTTTCAGTGCTTAAGACAAGATGACATTTCTACACCATTGTTATCATCAGGCAGCCAACCACAAGTATTAGTACATATTATATTTTGCATGTATGCAGTATGGACAATAACCACACGGAAGAGAGCTATATTATAATTTTTGGTAAATTTTGCAAGTTTCCATTTAAATATACCACAAATAAGTTATGTAATTAATATCCTCCAATGAAACGTTGTAGCGGCACGTTCCTCCATTAAAAGTAAAAAACTGCAACATAGGTCTCTTTTGTATTAGACACTAAATAATATCAGACATTTTTTACAACATGCATAGATACATTACAAATTCACATCGTAGTCAAACAAAATAAATAAAAATTGTTTCCTCATTTTCAAAACACATATATTAAGTTGTTTTCATATTAGGTTCTAATATGTACATTATGCACTTCAATTTTTAGATGTTGATAGTGTATCTAGAAGCTAAAAGAAAAGAAAATCTTTCACTCACACTTGCCCAAAATTTCATTCGTGTCTTCTCGTGGCTCTCTTGGTCATTATTTTGAGTTTCATTGAGTCGTAATTATACTATTGATATGCCTAAGAGATACCGGGGATTGCTCTAGGAAATTTTTAGACGGCTTAACTCGGAAGGGAACGGACCCGCGTCCGAGTCCACGGCGGGGCTTTAGGAAGGACATCTAGCTCTAATTCCCAAGCTTCGATCCGTCTGTCTATCCGCAAATGGGGATTAAGAGTAACCTAAAAATTAAAAAATAGGCGTGAGAGATACCAAAACCAGCAATTACACATGAATAAAAGTAGATATTGAATAGCTATATTGGGACAAAACCTTCCTTCCACTGTTCTTGAACACAATGGGTAGTACGCTCACTTTTATATAAAAGTCTCCTACCACGAAGGATAGTGTAGCAATAAACAGTTAACCATTGATGACACGACAACAGGAAGTTCTTCTATAAACAGATCAAACTTAAGATTTGGTCTACAATAAAAGTTTAACGTAGAAACTTATAAAACGTATTACAATAAGTGAATAAATATGAGATCATCACATGCAGGAATTAGAAATACAAATAATATATGGATCTATCAGTCTGTCGGCATGTATCTCAAAATATATATATATATATATATATATATATATATATATATATATATATATATATATATATATATATATATATATATATATATATATATATATATATATATATATATATATATATATATATATATTCTGTGCTTTCCCCTCTTGGCAAATCTGACCACTCTCTGATCTCAGTCTCTTCCATTTTTGCTCTCCCTCCACCAATTCCTCCTACTCAACGCCGCCTTTGGCACTTTGAGCGTACCCAACATGAAAATTTGCGTATCTTCCTCTTTGACTTCCCATGGCATGACTACTGCTTTTGGTACAATAACTCTAATCAGGTAGCTCTAAAAGTTGCCCAGATCATGACCTATGAAATGGAGGCATACATCCCCTCTTCTACAAAAACTTTCTCTGTCCCTAAACCTTGGTTTGACCATGCCTGCTCCATGGCTATTCAAGCAAGGAATCTGGCACACTGATCTTACCAAGTCTCTCCTTCCAATTTAACTCGCTCTGCTTTTATTATTGCTAAGAATCGCTGTACTGCTCAGATTCAAAGGTTTAAGGCTTCCTTTATAAGAAGGAAAGTTAATGACCTTAACTCCTCTCCCACTGACAAATGTTTCTGGTCCATAGCCAAAACCCCTCCAAAAACTTCTGTAACTCAAGCTTTCCGCCTCTCATTTGTCCTGATGGTTCTATAGCTTGCTCTCCCACTGACAGGCCACTCTCTTTGGCTCTCATTTTTCTGCCAATTCCTCTATAAACGATTCAAGTGCACCTGTTCCTCAATCTTTACCCCTCTCTAACCCTATGCTCTCCCTTATCCTTTCTTCACGCAAAGTTTATAATGTTCTTCACTCGCTAGAAACGAACAAGGCATCTGGTCCTGATGGCATCCCTGCAAGGTTCCTTAAGGAGTTTGCAAATAAACTGGCTCCCTTGCCTTGCCGTCTTTATCGCCTCATTCTGTCAACCAGTATCTATCCTTCATCTTGGAGGCATGCTCTAGTTCAAACTGTTCTTAAGAAGAGTGACCGCTCTATTCCTTCAAACTACATATCTATTGCTCTAACCTCCTCTATTGCTGAAGTTTTTGAAACTTGCTCAATGCTCACTTCCTGAAACGCCTTGAATCTAACTCACTTATCTCCGATCACCAGTACGGCTTCTGCAAGGCAAGATCCACTGGTGATCTCCTGTCCTATCATACTCATGTATGGTCATTTTCTCTGGGGAACTATGAGGAATTCTTTGTTGCCGCCCTTGACATTTCTAAGGCTTTTGACAGAGTCTGGCAGAAGGCTCTGTTGGTCAAGCTCCCTGCCTCTGGCTTTACTCTTTCTGTCTGTTCTCTGATTTCTAGTTTTTTCTGAACGTTTTTTATCTATAGTTGTTGATGGTGCGACATCTAGCCCTTTCTCTGTTATCAGTGGTGTTCCACATGGCTCTGTTCTTTCACCTACTCTGTTCCTTCTCTTCATCATTGATCTTCTCCAATCACCATCTTCTTCTCTTCTTCATGCATTTGCTGATGATGCTACCCTTCACTTTTCCTCTGCCTTTTCCTCACAACTTTCATCTGCTACTCCCAATCAGTCTCGTATCACTCATTCTTCCGCTCTCAACTCCGATTTGCAGAGGGTATCTGAGTGGGTCACTCAAACTTTGGTTAAATTCATTGCCTCCAAGACAGTTTCTTTTTCTCCTCCTGAAAACCCTACTGTCTTCGAAAGTAACGAAATTTGCCCTCCTAATTCTATCAACATATTAGGAATCCATATAGCCTCTAACTTGTCTTGAAGGAATCACATAATCCAAATATCTAAATCTTCATCCCAAAAATTGGGGGTTTTGTTTCATTTCCGTCATTACTTTTCCTCATTAAAGGTACTTAAAATTTATGAAGGTCTTATCCGTCCCTGCTTAGAATACTGCTCACATATCTGGGGTGCTTCTTCTTATACTTACTCCTTGAGAGGGTTGAATCTAAGGCAGTCAGACTCATTAATGATCCTTCTCTTACTTCTAATCTGGATTCTCTCTCCCTTTGCCGTAAGGTATCTTCCCTTAAATTTTTCAATCGCTACTACTTCCATCGCTGCTCTGATGAGTTGGTGATACTTTTGACTGTTTTTTATGTCTGTTGTTTTCCTTTGTGTGATATTACCTCATCTCTGCCTTGTCTTAACCTTTTTCGTTTCCTCCGTCTTGGTGTTTTCTTGTGCCCGAGCCTTTATTGATCAGGGCAGTTTTTGCCTGTCCCGGTGTCACACTCATAAAAAAAGATAAATATAAACACTGTGTGTGTGTGTGTGTGTGTGTGTGTGTGTGTGTGTGTGTGTGTGTGTGTGTGTGTGTGCGTGCGTGCGTGCATGATTACCTAATTGTGCGTACGGGAAAGAGCCCAAAGCTTGTATCTTCCCGTCTCCTTATCGGTTCCATTTTATACTTAGTGATACTTATCATACCTGTCCTTAAAACTATGGATTGAGTTAGCATTAACTACCTCCTCGCTTAGCGAATTCCAATTATCAACTACCCTTACACTAAAAAAGTACTTCCTTACATCCGGCAAGGAGGTTTTCTTACGAAGCATCAAACTATAACCTCTAGTCCTAGTGCCAGCCATATCAAAATATCGATCCCTATCCACTCTATCATAGCCATGAAGGAATTTAAAGACTGTCACCATATCCCACCCAATCTTCTAGCTTCGAGTGATGGTAAGTTTAATTCCCTCAGCCTCTCATCATAACTGAGATTGCGTATTTCTGGCACCAGTTTCGTGGCATGTCTTTAAATTTTTCAAGCTTAGCTACGTGCTTTTTCAAGTGCGGATTCCAAAAGTAGGCTACATATTCAAGTTTTGGCCTCCCATAGGTTACAGAAATATTTCTGAACATTTTCTTGTCCATGTGCCTGAAGGCTACACTTACATTTGATAAGAAAGCATATGCAGCCTTACTATGCCATTTATATGTATTTCTGGAGACAAATCTGCCAGTTTATTTACTCCTAGATCTCTCTCATTTTCTGTCTCTTGAAGTTGTACTCCAGCCACCGAGTAGTCAAGCTTGGGCCTTACTTGCACTTGTGCCCATTCTCATTACCTTGCATTTTGAAGTATTGAATTTCATTAGTCATTTTTTTGACCGCTCATGCAGACTATTTAGACTTCCTGAAGTCCTCTACCATTGTTCTCGTTTCCTACTTTCTTCACAATCTTTGCATCATCTGCAAACATATTCATGAATGAATTTACAGACTCTGGTAGGTCATTTACATTTACAAGGAACAAAATTGGCCTTAAAACTGAATCCTGTGAAACTCCACTTCTAACTCTTCTCCATTCAGACACGGAGTGTCTTACTCTAACCCTCTGTTCCCTTCCTTCTAAGTAAGTTTTTATCCATTCCAAGACATTTCCACCTATTCTTGCCATTGCTTGCAGCTTCTTATTAAGTCCCCCATGTGCAACAGTGTCAAATGCTTTCTGGAAGTCTAAGAATATGCAATCTGTCCAGCCCTCTCTTTCCTGTAAGATTCGGCTTACCTCATTAAAAAATTCTAATAAGATTGTTACTGTTGATCTACTTCTCTGAAGCCATGTTATCTCACTGACAAAAAGTTGAAGGATTCCAAGTGAAGAGAGCTATGTTTCCTTAGTAGTTTCTCCATAACTTTGCAAACTATGCTGGTCAAGGAAACTGGTGTATAGTTTAGAGCTGTATCCCTCCTTCCCTTTTTTAAGATAGGTATTACGTTCGCTTGTTTTCAGCATCTTGGAATCTCCCCTGACTCAAGTGTGTGTGTGTGTGTGTGTGTGTGTGTGTGTGTGTGTGTGTGTGTGTGTGTGTGTGTGTGTGTGTGTGTGTGTGTGTGTGTGATTACCTAATTGTGATTACCTAATTGTGTTTACGGGAAAGAGCCCAAAGCTCGTATCTTCCCGTCTCCTCATCGGTTCCATTTTAGACTTAGTGATACTTATCATACCTGTCCTTAAAACTATGGATTGAGATAGCATTAACTACCTCCTCGCTTAGCCAATTCCAATTATCAACTACTCTTACACTGAAAAAGTATTTCCTTACATCCTGCAAACAAGTTTTCTTACGAAGCTTCAAACTATGACCTCTAGTTCTAGAGCCAGCCATATCAAAAAATCGATCCCTGTCCACTCTATCATAACCATGAAGGAATTTAAAGACTGTCACCATATCCCCCCTCACTCTTCTAGCTTCGAGTGATGGTAAGTCTAATTCCCTCAGCCTCTCATCATAACTGAGATTGCGTATTTCTGGCACCAGTTTCGTGGCATGTCTTTGAACTTTTTCAAGCTTAGCTATGTGCTTTTTCAAGTGCGGATTCCAAAAGGGGGCTGCATATTCGAGTTTTGGCCTCACATAGGTTACATAAATATTTCTGAACATTTCCTTGTCCATGTGCCTGAAGGCTACCCTTACATTTGATAAGAATGCATATGCTGCCCTTACTATGCCATTTATATGTATTTCTGGAGACAAATCTGCCAGTATGTTTACTCCTAGATCTCTCTCATTTTCTGTCTCTTGAAGTTGTACTCCAGCCACCGAGTAGTCAAGCTTGGGCCTTCTTGCACTTGTACCCATTCTCATTACCTTCCATTTTGAAGTATTGAATTTCATGAGCCACTTTTCTAACCACTCATGCAGATTATTTAGATCCTCCTGAAGTTCTCTACCATTGTTCTCGGTTTTTACTTTCTTCACAATCTTTGCATCATCTGCAAACATATTCATGAATGAATTTACAGACTCTGGTAGGTCATTTACATATACAAGGAACAAAAGTGGCCCTAAAACTGAACCCTGTGGAACTCCACTACTAACTCTTCTCCATTCAGACACTGAGTGTCTTACTCTAACCCTCTGTTCCCTTCCTTCTAAGTAAGTTTTTATCCATTCCAAAACATTTCCACCTATTCTAGCCATTGATTGCAGCTTCCTAATAAGTCTCCCATGTGGAACAGTGTCAAACGCTTTCTGGAAGTCTAGGAATATGCAATCAGCCCAACCCTCTCTTTCCTGTAAGATTTGGCTTACCTCATCATAAAATTCTAATAAGTTTGTTACTGTTGATCTACCTTCTCTGAAGCCATGTTGCCTCACTGACAAAAAGTTGAAGGATTCCAAGTGAAGAGAGATATGTTTCCTTAGTAGTTTCTCCATAACTTTGCAAACTATGCTGGTCAAGGAAACTGGTCTATAGTTCAGAGCCGTATCCCTCCTTCCCTTTTTGAAGATAGGTATCACATTTGCTTCTTTCCAGCATCTTGGAATCTCCCCCGACTCCAGTGACTCCTTAAATATGATATTTAGTGCCACTGATATTGTGTTTGCGCATTTTTTAAGCACATGAGGGGATATGTCATCAGGACCTGTAGCTTTATGAACACCTAAATCCATCAACGCTTTGCATACCTCTGTGGCTGTAAGGTTGATGTTCTCTAATACCGGCCCTTGAGCTTCTATCACTGCAATCTGAGGGGGTGGGGTATTTTCTACTGTAAATACTGACTGAAACTCCTTGTTCAATTCTTTGCAGATCTCTTCATCCGTCTCAGTGATGCTTCCATCCGGTCTCTTTAGCCTTAAAACCTGTTCTTTTACCTTCAGTTTTCCTCTGATAAAGCTGTGGAAAAGCTTGGGATTTTCTTTAGCCTTCCTGGTGATGTCTCTCTCATAGTCTCTCTCTGCCTCTCTCCTTTTACTTAGGTAGTCATTTCTTGCTCTTTTGTAGGTTTGCCAGGCATTTATGTTTTTTCTCCTCCTATACCTTTTCCAGCATTTGTCTCTCCACTCCTTAGCTCTTTTACACCCATTATCGAACCATTTCTCTCTGGCATGAATTACACCTACTTTGGTGACAGGTATGCAGCAATCTACTATCTTCCCATATTTCTCACAAAAGATGTCATACATTTCTTGTACAGATTTGTTGTAAAATAAGGTTCTCCAGTCAATAACTGCAAAAAGCTCATTCATTTTGATGTAATCTCCTTTCGGATAGTTCCTTCTCATGTCCTCAGTGCCTCTACTCTCAGGAAGAATATCTTCAATGATATACTCCATCAACAACACACAGTGGTCACTCTTTCCAATTGGTGGTTCATACTCAATATTTTCAATATCCAACACATTATCTGTGAACACTAGATCAAGTAGTGATGGCTCATCCCCACCCCTGGCCCTTGTTGGTTCCATTACATGTTGGTGTAGGAAATTCCCTTGTATGCAATCTAGGAATCTTGCCCCGAATGAGTCCTCACCACTGTGTGAGTCAAGATTTATCCAATCTATCTCTTTATGATTAAAGTCTCTCATAATCAAAATCCTACATTTTTTTTCCCGTGCCATGTTAACAACTGAGTTTATGACTTCAATAGTACCTATATGACTTTCCTCATAAACTTCAAGCCTATTTTGATTCCTTGGTGGGTTGTATACAACAGTTATTATAATGCTCTCTGACCCAGTATTTATGCGAGCAACAAGAAATTCCTTGAACTCACTTTCTATAGCCAAGTTTATTTCTTCAACTTGAATCCTTTCACTTATGAGCAGTGCTATCCCTCCACCAGTCCTCTCAGATCTTTCAACCCTTAGTATTCTGAAGCCCTTCGGAAAAACTGTGACACTGTTTATGTCCTCACTCAACTTAGTCTCTGTAATTGCTACTATATCTGCCTTACTGTTGTGAATCCTATCTTTTAATTCTACTGCCTTACCAGCTAATCCATCAGCATTTGTGTATAACAATCTTAATGAGGCCCCATCCCCTGATCTTCTGTCATTATCTTCTTTATCTCCCCTTTGTCTGGAAGAACTCTGTAACGAAAATTTTTCTTCTGTTCTTCATTTCTTTCATCATTTAACCTTCTTGCCTCTTGCAACAAGTTTTTGATCTTTCCCATCTCTTCCTGTGTTCTGTATCGTCTAATGAACACTTCTTTGAATTCTTGAAGGTCTTTTAGACTTTTTTTTCTCAACAATATTTCCCTACATATTTCCCCTCTCTCAAAGGTTACTTTTGTTGGTCTCGGCTT
This sequence comes from Halocaridina rubra, assembly GCA_037179515.1. NCBI lineage: Eukaryota > Metazoa > Arthropoda > Malacostraca > Decapoda > Atyidae > Halocaridina > Halocaridina rubra. The sequence continues at coordinate 137,521 of JAXCGZ010020761.1, forward strand.
TCCTTCCCTCGTGTGTGTGTGTGTGTGTGTGTGTGTGTGTGTGTGTGTGTGTGTGTGTGTGTGTGTGTGTGTGTGATTACCTAATTGTGATTACCTAATTGTGTTTACGGGAAAGAGCCCAAAGCTCGTATCTTTCCGTCTCCTCATCGGTTCCATTTTAGACTTAGTGATACTTATCATACCTGTCCTTAAAACTATGGATTGAGATAGCATTAACTACCTCCTCGCTTAGCCAATTCCAATTATCAACTACTCTTACACTGAAAAAGTATTTCCTTACATCCTGCGAAGAAGTTTTCTTACGAAGCTTCAAACTATGACCTCTAATTCTAGAGCCAGCCATATCAAAATATCGATCCCTATCCACTCTATCATAACCATGAAGGAATTTAGAGACTGTCACCATATCCCCCCTCACTCTTCTAGCTTCCAGTGATGGTAAGTCTAATTCCCTCAGCCTCTCATCATAACTGAGATTGCGTATTTCTGGCACCAGTTTCGTGGCATGTCTTTGAACTTTTTCAAGCTTAGCTATGTGCTTTTTCAAGTGCGGATTCCAAAAGGGGGCTGCATATTCGAGTTTTGGCCTCACATAGGTTACATAAATATTTCTGAACATTTCCTTGTCCATGTGCCTGAAGGCTACCCTTACATTTGATAAGAATGCATATGCTGCCCTTACTATGCCATTTATATGTATTTCTGGAGACAAATCTGCCAGTATGTTTACTCCTAGATCTCTCTCATTTTCTGTCTCTTGAAGTTGTACTCCAGCCACCGAGTAGTCAAGCTTGGGCCTTTTTGCACTTGTACCCATTCTCATTACCTTACATTTTGAAGTATTGAATTTCATTAGCCACTTTTCTGACCACTCATGCAGATTATTTAGATCCTCCTGAGGTTCTCTACCATTGTTCTCGGTTTTTACTTTCTTCACAATCTTTGCATCATCTGCAAACATATTCAGGAATGAATTTACAGACTCTGGTAGGTCATTTACATATACAAGGAACAAAAGTGGCCCTAAAACTGAACCCTGTGGAACTCCACTACTAACTCTTCTCCATTCAGACACTGAGTGTCTTACTCTAACCCTCTGTTTCCTTCCTTCTAAGTAAGTTTTTATCCATTCCAAAACATTTCCACCTATTCTAGCCATTGATTGCAGCTTCCTAATAAGTCTCCCATGTGGAACAGTGTCAAACGCTTTCTGGAAGTCTAGGAATATGCAATCTGCCCAGCCCTCTCTTTCCTGTAAGATTTGGCTTACCTCATCATAAAATTCTAATAAGTTTGTTACTGTTGATCTACCTTCTCTGAAGCCATGTTGCCTCACTGCCAAAAAGTTGAAGGATTCCAAGTGAAGAGAGATATGTTTCCTTAGTAGTTTCTCCATAAGTTTGCAAACTATGCTGGTCAAGGAAACTGGTCTATAGTTCAGAGCCATATCCCTCCTTCCCTTTTTGAAGATAGGTATCACATTTGCTTGTTTCCAGCATCTTGGAATCTTCCCCGACTCCAGTGACTCCTTTAAATATGATACTTAGTGCCACTGATATTGTGTTTGCGCATTTTTTAAGCACATGAGGGGATATGTCATCGGGACCTGTAGCTTTATGAACATCTAAATCCATCAGCGCTTTGCATACCTCTGTGGCTGTAAGGTTGATGTTCTCTAATACCGGCCCTTGAGCTTCTATCATTGCATTCTAAGGGGGTGGGGTATTTTCTACTGTAAATACTGACTGAAACTTTTTGTTCAATTCTTTGCAGATCTCTTCATCCGTCTCAGTGATGCTTCCATCCGCTCTCTTTAGCCTTAAAACCTGTTCTTTTACCTTCAGTTTTCCTCTGATAAAGCTGTGGAAAAGCTTGGGATTTTCTTTAGCCTTCCTGGTGATGTCCCTCTCATAGTCTCTCTCTGCCTCTCTCCTTTTACTTAGGTAGTCATTTCTTGCTCTTTTGTAGGTTTGCCAGGCATTTATGTTTTTTCTCCTCCTATGCCTTTTCCAGCATTTGTCTCTCCACTCCTTAGCTCTTTTACACCCATTATCGAACCATTTCTCTCTGGCATGAATTACACCTACTTTGGTGACAGGTATGCAGCAATCTACTATCTTCCCATATTTCTCACAAAAGATGTGTGTGTGTGTGTGTGTGTAATTACCTAATTGTGCTTACGGGAAAGAACCCCAAACCCGTAAGTTCCGTCTCCTGGTCGTTTCCATTGTGTATTTAGTGATACTTATCATACTTGTCCTTTAAACTATGAAATGAGTTAGCAATAACTACCTTCTTGCTTTGCGAATTCCAATTATCAACTACTCTTGCACTAAAAATGTACTGCATTACATCCTGCAGAGAAATTTTCTTACGAAGCTTCAAACTATGACCTTTAGTCCTAGAGCCAGCCATATCAAAATTCTGATTCCTATCCACTCTGTCATAACCATGAAGGAATTTAAAATCCATTACCATATCCCCCCTCATTCATCTAGCTTCGAATGAAGGAAAGTCTAATTCCCTCAGCCTCTTATCATAACTGAGATTGCGTATTTCTGGCACTAGTTTCGTGGCATGTCTTTGAACTTTTTCCATCTTATCTACGTGTTTTTTTCAAGCACGGATTCCAAAATGGGGCTGCATATTCAAGCTTTGGCCTCACATAGGTTACATAAATATTTCTGAACATATTTTTGTCTATGTGCTGCCTGTGTGTGTGTGTGTGTGTGTGTGTGTGTGTGTGTGTGTGTGTGTGTGTGTGTGCATGCGTGCTTGTGTGCGTGCGTGTGTGTGTGCGTGCGTGTGTGTGTGCGTGCGTGTGTGTGCGTGTGTGTGCATATATGTGAGTGTGCGTATGTGTGCGTTTATATGTGTATGTGCGTGTGTGTGTGTATGTGTGTGTTTGTGTGGAGTGTGTCATAGGTAGATGATTAACCTGTGATGGAGCCACACTGGAGTGATATCACGAATATCCAGCCTTAAATTCTCAGCCCCACACTGTCTGTCTCCACCCCTATAATAATGACTAATAGTGATACACACACTCACACACATACATATAGGTGTGTGTGTATATATAGATATATATATATATATATATATATATATATATATATATATATATATATATATATATATATATATATATATATATTATGTTTGTTATATTAATATTTTTTCATGATAAATTTAGTTTAACCAATTTTTTTTTAAGTTTTTATTTATTCATTCATTTTTATATTCTTCTTCTTCTTCTTCTTCTTCTTCTTCTTCTTCTTCTTCTTCTTCTTCTTCTTCTTCTTCTTCTTCTTCTTCTTCTGAATATTATTATTATGATCATTATTATATGCATACATATACACATGCCTCATTCCCCCTTGTAAGGGTGGTGGCCGAGCCAAGAAACGTGCATTCATCAAGATCCACACACATCTCAACCACTCCTCTCAGCTCCTTAGGGATAAAGGGCTGCCACCCCCCCCCCTTCCACCCTGCTTGGGTCATCCACAAGGTAGGCGGGCAAGGATATTCTACAATGAGTCCCGACAGCCGCAGCTAGTTTACCCCACCGCTTTATCACATGGCAACTCCCCTCACACCAGTCCACCACAGTTCACTGAGTGGTGCGAGAAATTCTTTGGGTCGCATCATATATGAACAATTTTCCTTCACTCATTCCTATCTCTTGCACGCACTCTTCCCTGATCCACTGACATTCCACGTGCATTCAGTGCTCTTTTCACCCCATCTATCCATCTCATTCTAGGTCTCCCTCTTAACCTAACTCCCATCACTTCTGCACTCCAGACTCTCTTCACTATTCGTTCAGCACTCATCTTTTCCATGTGTCCAAACTCTCTCAACAGTCTCTGATCTAACCTATGCGACAGCTTCAATCCAACACCCATTCTCTTCCTGATATCCTCATTTCTTACTCTAGCTATTCTAGATATACCAATCATGCCTCTCAACCACCTCATCTCCATTACATTAAACTTGTTCCTTTCATCTTCACTTGCATTCCAAGTCTCTGCTCCATACAATGCTGTCGGCATAATCACACCTTCATATATCCTTCTCTTTGCATTCATTCCCAAATATCTAATTATCAATACAGTTTTCAACCCACCTAGACATTTACTTGCCTCCTTCACTCTGTGATTTACCTCTACATTAACTCCTCCACTCCATGATACATGCGACCCCAGATTCTTTAAACTTTCAAGTTCTTCAAGCAACTCCTCAATCACTCCTACATTCAATCTGCTAACATTAACACTCCTCATACATCTCATGACTTTACTTTTACGAATATTCAACTGCAACTTCTTTCTTTCACACACACTAATAAACTCAGTCACCAAATGATTCAATTCATTTTGAGTATTAGCCACCAGTACATTATCATCCGCTAATAGCAACTGACTCAATTTCACAATCTTCTTTCCTCACCCACTAGTTCCAAGCTTCTGTCTAATACTCTTTCATTTACTTCCCTTACCACTCCATCCATACACACATTAAACAACCATGGCGACATCACACAACCTTGATGTAACCTAACATGCACTTCAAACCAATCACTGATACCATTCCCAACTCTCACGCATGCTCTACTATTCATGTAAAAACTTTTCACCGCAGTCAACAAATTTCCACTTATTCCATACAGTCGCAATACCCTGCACAACCCCTCTCTGTCTATCCTGTCATACGCTTTCTCAACCCATAAAGACCCAGAACGTGTCCTTACCTTTCTCCAAGTACTTCTCACACACCTGTCTTACCGTAAACACCTTATCCACACATCCTCTACCTCTATTGAACCCACACTGTTCTTCCCCAGTCAGTTTCTCAGTACCTTTGCTAATTCTCTCGATTAACACTCTTCCATATACCTTATCAACAACATTCAACAAACTAATTCCCCTAAAACTACTACACTCATACTTATCTCCCTTCCTTTTGTAAAGTGGAACTACACATGCACACCTCTAATCAACTGGGACCTTCCCTTTCCTGAAACATACACTCAACAACCTAACCATTCATTCTAGTAATGCCTCCCCACCTTTTGACAAGCATTCAGCATGACACCCATCTATCCCTGGTGCTTTACCTGCTTTTATTGCTCTCAGTGTCAAACGTCCCTCCTCTTTTGTTATGTCTCTATCATTCTCCTCCTAACATTGGCATTCTCCACTCGTTTTCCACAGTCACAATCTCTGCCTCTCTATCATCTTCCTCATTCAGCAGGTTCTTGAAATATTCAGCCCATCTTTCTTTCACCTTTATATCATCCACTAACAGTTTCCCATCTGCTCCTTTCACCCTTTCCTCCCTACCACATTCACATTTCGTATCTCTTTTCACCTCCTTCCAAACTATCTTTTTAATCCTTTCAAAATTTTCAGACAAGCATCTGCTCCACCTAACATCAGCTACTCTATTTTTCTCCCTCACCACGTGCTTTGCTAACCTCCTCTTTGCACAATACCTTTCATATGTCTCTCTACATTACCTACCTGCATCCATACCTCACGAGCTCGCTTCTTTTCAGCCATTACTGAACTCACCTGCTCATTCCATCACTCACTATCTTTCCTTTTACTTCCACCACTTAGTCTCCTTCCGCACACTGCCTCGGCACACTTCATAATTTCCTCCTTGAAACAGCCCCATTCTTTTTTCACTCCCTCCTCCACTTTCTCTTTCACTATATTCCACACATTTGTCACACTAGTCTTATACTCATAGTCATTCTCTTTCTTATACAGTTCGTTGTTGTTGTTGTTGTTTGAGGTTAAAGCCAACCTTGTGTTGGCACGGGCCCTTGTTCAAAGAACGGCCCGTAGGTTAGAGGTTATACCTCTTGGTTTGTTTTATCACCTTGGTGGTTCGAAAGTTTCCAAGGTGGTGAGATGTGTGTCTATGTTGTCAAGTATTTCCTTAACAATTTTGGCTGCATGAACTGTCGCATTGGGGTGTTGTGGTTCCATGTTTAATCCGTTCCTTAAGCTGTTTGTCTTTGGACATTCTAAAAGATAATGCAGCAGGGCCTTATCAGTTGTCTTGCGACAGTGTGCACACTCTTTTCTGGGGTTCTCAATAATTTCCCAGCAGCATTTGTAGCCTAGCCTGAGTCTAGCTATCGTGACAGCCAGACTCCTTGGGGTGTACTTGGATACCGGTGAGGGCTCAAGCTTTGTTGCTTCCCTGTACCACGTGGCAGAGTAGGAGCTTTTGTTGACCCAGTAGTTGTGGTTTTCCTGCTTTGATCTCTGTAGTGCCTGCTTGGTTTTTGATTTAATACTGGGGGCAAACCCTGCAGCGCCCTTTTGGGGGCAAACCCTGCGGCGCCCTTTTGGGGGGCAAGCCGTGAGGCGCTTGGTTCCCTTTTGGGTGGAAAGCTGTAGTACCCTCGTAGGTGGGAGCCGTGGTTCCTTCCAAGGTAGGTTCCATGTTGCTTAGGCGGGTTCCTTGCTTCCTTCCTAGGTGGGTTCCTTGGTGCATTCTTTTGTCACCTCTCTACTTCTCTCACTTCTCCTCTTTCTCCACTATTCTCCCACTCTCACTCTACTTTCCACTTAATAATGATCTGATATTCTACCACTAGCTCCTCTCAGTACAATCATATCCAGTACTCTTCCAATTACCCTCCTGTTCACCACAACATTAATCCATTAATGCCCTGTCAACTACTCTTCCATTATCCACTCTAATCCATATATACTTGTGCACGTCCTTCTTTTTAAATACAGTATTAGAAATTAACATCCATCTCTCAATACACATTTCTATCATTTTTTCTCCACTCTCATTCCTATCAGGTACTCCATACTTCCCAATTACACCATCCACTTGCTCATTCCCTACTCTTGCATTCAAATATCCCATCAACACCACATTCACATTCATTCCTAAGTCTTCCACACACTCGTTCAATTTCATTCAAAATTCTTCTCTTTCTTCCTCACTTCTTTCATTTCCAGGGCCATATGCGCTCATAAACGTCCAAACCTCATATCCCATTATTATTATTATTATTATTATTATTATTATTATTATTATTATTATTATTATTATTATTATTATTATTATTATTATTATTATTATTATTATTATTATTATCATTATTATTATTATTATTATTATTATTATTATTATTAGTAGTAGTAGTAGTAGTAGTAGTAGTAGTAGTAGTAGTAGTAGTAGTAGTATTAAGTTTATTTTTTTTTTAAATCTGTACTATGATGGCTGTTATTGTCCTTTTCTAAGTACAGGGTTGAGAAGATACTCTTTCTCTGCTGATGCCGCACATCCAATGATATTCTTACTGAGGATGTTGAGCTGAATCGGGCCAACGCACGAGGGATCCCACTACTGACTTTCTTACCTCATATAGGCTCTAGAAGAGGGAACTATGCGAACCATACTTTTTGGAATCGAACTCAGAACCGTCTTAGCGTGACTATCAATGATTCGAGTTGCGAAAAGTGATTTACCACTCTACTATAAATGAAAAACCTTGACAAGAAGTGTATATAAAGAAACCACACACACACACACACACACACACACACACACACACACACACACACACACACACACACACACACACACACACACACACACAAAATTTATGTTTGTGGTAGGATATTACTTCTTAAAAGATATTATTCGACATATCGAATAATGTCCCGGCCTTTGGGACGATATACGATAAATTTCAAGTCTTGTGGTGAAGGAGAGTCGTGTTGTGGAGGTGAAGTTTATGTAAAAAAAAAGAAAAGAAAAAAAAAGGCAGAATGTGACAATTATGTAGTAGGTTGTCAAATGGCACCAGTCGCCAATTGCGATACTACAACTGAAAGGTCTTTTGGACTTGAATAGGATTGTCCAGGACAGTGCGTTGTTAAGTCTTCCTTCAATTACGATTCTTTTTCTATGCCTACATTAACACAGAATATTATAGCATATTCGTTACACATCTCTTATTATCCCTTCACATCTGACAAGTCACAACACTCAACCTCTGTTTCTCTTTACTTTTTGTTTTCTTTGTGCCCAGGCCCGATAAGGGTAGATTTATTTTTTCCCCGCCATGGTTTCACAATCATAAAAAAAATACTATACATTGATAAAGAGATAAATACACAAAATTGCTATCCCTATGATCATCCGTACGCACGCACACACACACACACACACACACACACACACACACACACACACACACACACACACACAATCACACACACATACACACACACATGCCACGAAACTGGTGCCAGAAATACGCAATCTCGGTTATGATGAGAGGCTGAGGAAATTAGACTTGCCATCACTCGAAGCTAGAAGAGTAAGGGGGGATATGGTGACAGTCTTTAAATTCCTTCATGGTTATGATAGAGTGGATAGGGATCGATATTTCGATATGGCTGGCTCTAGAACTAGAGGTCATATTTTGAAGCTTCGTAAGAAAACTTCTTTGCAGGATGTAAGGAAATACTTTTTCAGTGTAAGAGTAGTTGATAATTGGAATTCGCTAAGCGAGGAGGTAGTTAATGATATCTCAATCCATAGTTTTAAGGACAGGTACGATAAGTATCACTAAGTCTAAAATGGAACCGATGAGGAGACGGGAAGATACGAGCTTTGGGCTCTTTCCCGTAAACACAATTAGGTAATCACAATTAGGTAATCACACACACACACACGTAAGGTAATGAGAATGGGTACAAGTGCAAGAAGGCCCAAGCTTGACTACTCGGTGGCTGGAGTACTATACTTCAAGAGACAGAAAATGAGAGAGATCTAGGAGTAAACATACTGGCAGATTTGTCTCCAGAAATACATATAAATGGCATAGTAAGGGCAGCATATGCATTCTTATCAAATGTAAGGGTAGCCTTCAGGCACATGGACAAGGAAATGTTCAGAAATGTTTATGTAACCTATGTGAGGCCAAAACTCGAATATGCAGCCCCCTTTTGGAATCCGCACTTGAAAAAGCACATAGCTAAGCTTGAAAAAGTTCAAAGACATACCACGAAACTGGTGCCAGAAATACGCAGTCTCAGTTATGATGAGAGGCTGAGGGAATTAGACTTACCATCACTGGAAGCTAGAAGAGTGAGGGGGGATATGGTGACAGTCTTTAAATTCCTTCATGGTTATGATAGAATGGATAGGGATCGATATTTTGATATGGCTGGCTCTAGAACTAGAGGTCATAGTTTGAAGCTTCGCAAGAAAACTTCTTTGCAGGATGTAAGGAAATACTTTTTCAGTGTAAGAGTAGTTGATAATTGGAATTGGCTAAGCGAGGAGGTAGTTAATGCTATCTCAATCCATAGTTTTAAGGACAGGTATGATAAGTATCACTAAGTCTAAAATGGAACCGATGAGGAGACGGGAAGATACGAGCTTTGGGCTCTTTCCCGTAAACACAATTAGGTAAAAAAATTAGGTAATCACACACACACACATAAGGAAGAAAGAGGTTACGATAAAAGCAAATGCGCTTGCACTCATGCATGAATTAAGAAGCAATACTCTCTCTCTCTCTCTCTCTCTCTCTCTCTCTCTCTCTCTCTCTCTCTCTCTCTCTCTCTCTCTCTCTCTCTCTCTCTCTCTCTCTCTCTCTCTTCAGTGATACTTCATTTTTGTCATTATTAAAGTCTGTCCTTAAGAAGATTTCTGTTCCTACAGTGACCTCTTTATTCCGAATCTCTTTAGAAGTGGAAATTTCTCCCTCTCTGCTATATACGTTTCTCTTCTTCCTGGAGTTCCCTTGTGCAAGACTTTCCTAGTAGTTAGTTTTAACTCAGAAAGAAATTCGTATTTTACCACTCCTCTCTCTCTCTCTCTCTCTCTCTCTCTCTCTCTCTCTCTCTCTATATATATATATATATATATATATATATATATATATATATATATATATATATATATATATATATATATATATATAT
>JAXCGZ010020761.1:157500-165000 GCA_037179515.1 Halocaridina rubra
TGGGATTCACTTATGCCTGAGATTACCACTGTCTTCTCCTTATCAAGTGCCTGTCTGATGAGTGGGTTTGCCCTTTCCATCACAACGTCTTTCATTTTTTCGATTACTGTCTCTTTATAGTCAACTGTTTGTATGTTTTCCAGTGCCACCACCTTTACAGCCTCTTTTACTGCCACATTCCCCTTTAGTGCATCAGCAAAGGACGTTTTCATGGCATCATTTTCCATATTCAGCTCCTGGAGCTCTTTTCTGAACTGTTCAATGTTTTCCTTAATCTGAACATTCCAAGCAGCAATCTCGTCTCTCTCAGAAGAGAACAGTGAACTAACATGTGTGTGTGTGTGTGTGTGTGTGTAGAGAAAGGGAGAGAGAGAGAATGTCTACTTGTCATGTTCACTTGTAAGTAAATTGTAGAGTTCTTGTAAAGTATGAATTCTTCATTTTGTTTTAAAGTGAATTGCGTCATAACCTTCTCATGAAAAGAAACTGTTGCTCTCTGACTCCATTTGATGATGCAGTTTGAACTGGTTGGAAAATGGAAGGGTGACAGATATTGCTCTTAGTTTTCTTTGCAAAGACAGTAATGATGATGAATATGATATAGATATAATAATAATAATAATAATAATAATAATAATAATAATAATAATAATAATAATAATAATAATAATAATAATAATAATAATAATAATAATAATAATAATAATAGTAATAATAATAATAATAATAATAATAATAATAATAATAATGATAATAATATTAATAATAATAATAATAATAATAATAATAATAATAATAATAATAATAATAATAATAATAATAATAATAATAATAATGATAATAATAACTTATTATTATTATTATTATTATTATTATTATTATTATTATTATTATTATTATTATTATTATTATTATTATTATTATTATTATTATTTGCACAGATTACATACTTAGGAGAGGTCCAAATGTTATAGTATATGATCATAATTTACAAGAAAGCTTTAACCTATTTTATCACATACACACACACGCTAGCGCGAAATGGAAATGAGCGGGTGAAGGATAAATTGCCTGGAGAAAAATACCGTTAAAAAACAAGATTAAATTATATCAAAGGACCTACCAGTACCCATTTATCTCTCTCTCTCTCTCTCTCTCTCTCTCTCTCTCTCTCTCTCTCTCTCTCTCTCTCTCTCTCTCTCTCTCTCTCTCTCTCTCTCTCTCTCTTTATATATATATATATATATATATATATATATATATATATATATATATATATATATATATATATATATATATATATATATATATATATATATATATATATATTATATATATATATATATATATATATATATATATATATATATATATATATATTATATATATATGTATATATATATATATATATATATATATATATATATATATATATATATATATATGGTAGGAAAAGCCCATTAAATAAAACAACGAAAATATATATATATAAAAAGTACTTATTAATTTCGTGACCTTAACTGGTCACCTTAACCGGTGACCAGTTAAGGTCACGAAATTAAGAAGTACTTTTTATATATATTTTTCGTTGTTTTAGTTAATGGACTTTTCGTACCATTTTAGACTGTATGCTAACAGTTCAGTGTTATTAATATATATATATATATATATATATATATATATATATATATATATATATATATATATATATATATATATATATATCCCCTCATACAGTTATTGCAGTGACATAAGAATTTCCAATAAAAACCCATTTGCGATTTCTCCGAGTTAATGACTTACTGCTGACCATAATTAGTGAATTTCTTGACAGAGCTCCAAGGAATGTTTGTGTAAGTTTTGAGAAAGATTATTCGAAAAGGTTTAAATACCAACACGGATATATAAATTCACTACTACTGAAAAGTATATATAATTTTGGAAATATATTTCTTATAGCCAGTATCATCTTGACTCGCATAAGATGGAATTTTTTTCTTTTTTATTTTTTTGGGGGAGGCCGTAATGTTTTTGGTTTTAATAGCACACCTGCGACTATGCAGTATATTGATTACAAATATCAAGCCAGATGTGATGATATGTTGGTGTTAATATCGCTGCTGCTGTTTTTTTTTTTTTTCGTTAAACTTTCAGAACTCTCAGATTTTCTGTCTTCGCGCTCTTCCTACGCCCTAAAAATTTTTATTTTAAAAATATTTAGAGCATGTTTAATGAGCTTAAAAGCACTCACCAGATCTAATATTCAGTCATTGTGAGCGCGTTTACTTTTAAGGAATTATATGTTATATAACTTATAAAGGGGGGTTTACACGGTCATAAGGTTCGTCGAACGCGGTTCGACAGACAAGTGTTTGAAGTGATGTTCGAACGTGTGAACGGGGTATTTGGTCGTCGAACACGTTCGACAAACGTGTTCGACAACCAAATACCCCGTTCACACGTTCGAACATCACTTCAAACACTTGTCTGTCGAACCGCGTTCGACGAACCGTTTGACAGTGTAAACCCCCCTTAAAGGCATGTTAAGGTGTACGTTCAACTGTTTGTATTTTTTTCAGCTCACACAGACTTGTAAGTTTTGATACACACCATCAAATATACCTAGAGAGCATTAGAATTTTCTAGAGTAGCTGACCTTTCCGTAATGAATATTTAAGTTTCGAATATTGATATAGGCTGACAAATTCTTTTAGCTTGAGATGTCACAGCATAAAAGGATGGGCTCCGGGAGATAAGGAATAGCATTTACATCCTATTGTTTATGCATGAGGAGAGTCAGTATGTTGCTGTTCATCATTCAGAGAAGTAGAGTTGTATATGAATTCCGGAATTGACTATATGATTATTTGGAAATACATCTTATCTGCAAAAGCCATATTTTCATGCTAACTTCTTGCTATATAAAATGAAATATTTTCGGTTTTAAATATCATCATGAGATTAAGTTAATTATACTGAATACTAATTAATATATAATATATTCATACATAATGGAATTAATCATAATCTATTTAAAGATGTCGGATGTTATTAGTTTATATTATTTCGGGTAATTTTACTGAGATGCATATAATACCTTGTAAAGTTTAAGAACCCGAGAGAACACCTTGTGAGGCTAAATAACCTTAGTCTCCGATGCCCATTTCACAGTAAATGAACATTTAATGGAAGGTATTTTATTAATACAACACCCTGTGATAATTCTTTTCACTAGACGGAAAATGTATTTACGAGTCATACAAATATCTTGAATGTAGGAAACTATTTATTGTAACCATTGTATAAATACCTTTAGATTTTAGTTAATTAAATGTGTTCAAGTAGATATAGAAAGTAGATTTATCTTAGTAGCCAAAGAACATGTATTAGCCTTGATAATTTTCATGAGAGTTAGTAAAGGAGACCATTTACATATGTCTTTCCAGTTACTGTCTGAGTGAACAGAGGCTATTAATGATGGAATTCTTGCCTGTGGTGGTTTGGATAACATCGTGTTAAGTTATATTTACAGTCTGAAATGACTACACATACTAGTCATATTCTCTCTCTCTCTCTCTCTCTCTCTCTCTCTCTCTCTCTCTCTCTCTCTCTCTCTCTCTCTCTCTCTCTCTCTCTCTCTCTCTCTCTCTCTCCTCTCTCTCTCTCTCTCTCTCTCTCTCTCTCTCTCTCAAGTGAATCATGAGCCAAGTAGATCCAACTGTTTGTGAGTCTTAGGTAGATATATTCTCCATATATTCTCCATATAAATTTTGCTTACGTAATATGTTCTTGCTTATGGGGACAGAATTTCTCTCCACTCTTACCAATATTCGACATTTCAAGCTTGTTTTACAGGAGCAAAAGCCAATTGTAAGCAGTTACAGTACTCTTTCGTCGTAATGCAAATAGAAATATAAGTCCTAAGGACTCAGTCAGTTCCTCTGGCACTGGCATGGGTATAATCGAGGGCAGGCAGGGCATTGCAGGACTGGGTGTACATTGAGAGCTACCAGCAGCAGCAGCAACAGCAGTCGCAGAAGTAGTAGCAAGACTCGAGCAGTCGGGTTTGTGAGAGCGTGTAGTGGAGAGCGAGAAGGAGCCGTCCTCTGTACAGCATCGGTTGCCAGCGAAGTCTGGCAGGAGCAGTAGCACTAGAAGCACTTCTTATAACAGTACTTACAACTCCGTGGTAGAAATCGTCCCGCAAATATTCCACTGACACTGTTTCCTCCTCTGTATTCTTCCACTCATTCTTCTTCTTTCTATTTCTTATCAAGAATTGGTCCAGCCTTCCATCATTACTCTCGTGAAGGAACGGTGAATTGACCTCAAGATAAGTTTGTTTTTATATGTTACTCTATTGGTTTAATTTGATTTCTGTTGCGTCATCTGTGATCTGAAATAGTAGTAGATATCTAGTGTTTAGTTAATACCTCTCTGAACGTCTTAAAGGCGATAATAATAAAAGTGGTCGATTTTGCGTGTGTTCCGTCGGGATTAACGAATTCATAAAATGATAATAGAGTGGTGAAGAAATACTTAATGTTTTTTTGACCAGTGATAAATAATTATAGATAATTACATTTATAAAGAAAGAAAACGTGATTGGATAAGAGTTAAGTCCTAAGTAGCCATAGCCTGGAGACTTGGAGAAGTAAAATTCAATAAAGAAAGTATTGTCAAGTGAAAGAAATGTTAAGTGAAAGCTTGCTACAATAGGAAAATAATGCAAAAACTCTCTTACTATAAGCCATCGAAATATGTGTAAAATTAGAATACCCTATAAGTAATCTTGCAGAGTGAAGGGTTTATATGTGTTGAATTTCTTATATGTCAGCAAGCACTTTCCTGTAAAGTTTCTCTACATTTGAATATCTATAACAATTTAATGCGACCGCTGAGTTTATCTGTAGAGCGTGTTTTCCTAGTGTGAATCGACGATGAATACCAAACAGTATGTGAAAAACGGAGAAGCTTACAGCAAGAATATTCTCCTACCCTTCGATATGAGTCACCTCATGGACACACTTCGGAAACCCAAGAATAATTATCATTTTATCAAAGATTTGTAAGTAATGCTTTTGAGACTTCCTGTTGATTAGTATCAAGTTTTGTTATTCAAGACAAATATACAGAGGGTCAGAGAAAGATTGTAAAGAAATTGTAGATAAATAGGTAAATAATGAAGATTACAGCTAGATTAATGAAGACTGTCAATAAATCGATCTGGGGAGAGAGAGAGAGAGAGAGAGAGAGAGAGAGAGAGAGAGAGAGAGAGAGAGAGAGAGAGAGAGAGAGAGAGAGAGAGGAGAGAGAGAGAGAGAGAGAGAGAGAGAGAGAGAGAGAGATTTTTACCTGTCTAGAAAATCATGCGGTGAATCCCACTCCATGTTTACTTGTGAGAGAAATAAATTATATAAAGAAAAACGAAATATTAGAAAGGAAATTCTTGTCAATATGAGGGTATTATTATGCATTGGGTACGAGTAAGGAGGCATATGGGGCGTTTTTATGACAGTATTCTTTATTTCGATAATCACTGACACCGGCATATACTCGTATATTAGTGTGTATATATATATGTACGAGTACACACACACACACACACACACACACACATATGATACATATTCTTAATTATTGTCATCGATGATTTATTTTATAGGTAATACTGGTAATAATAGTTTGTTTGTTTTTTTCTTAGCATGAATATTTTGGGTATTTCTTCTTCTTCTTCTTCTTCTTCTCTTCTTCTTCTTCTTCTTCTTCTTCTTCTTCTTCTTCTTCATATTGAGTAGTAGTTTTGCTGGCAGTGATGGTCGTATTAGTAGTGATAGTAGTTTGCTTACGTCATTATTATATTCTCTCATACTTGCTTACTTGACCTTTGATTGGTGTGAAACGGCCTAAATTACCATTTGCAGTTTTTTCACTGTTTCGGCATTTTTTTTTTTTTTTTTAGAGTAAGAGGATTTCGCCCTTGAAAATAACCTTCACCCTAAAGATTCATCTATTTCAGAGAGCTGGAGGCTAAATGTCTTCTTTTTATTTCTGAAGAGTTTGTCCTCCTATTCTTTCCTCATCCAACAGACTTTTGGCATCGTGTTAAGATTTTCTATAAAGAGGAAAAAATAATATTATGGGAAATATTAATGCTGTTATGCTAACCAATCACTTGGAAGGATGGTCGGCAACCTACGGGTTACGGGCCAAATCTGGCCGCGAAACAAATTTTTACGACCTGTGTTAATCGTAAAACTCGTTATCTATCCTGCGCGGTGAAACTATTGTACCTACCGTTGAGGGAAAATTCATTTTGTACAATATTAAAGAAAAAGTAATTTCTAAAAAAATTTCTCCTGCCCGCTTTCGTTTAAAAGCTTTTCATCCTGTCCACTCGGAAAAAAAAAAGTTGTGCTGGCCCCTGAGTTAGAGCTCATTACAAAAAAAATATTCGAGTATTATAAGAGTTTTCCTAGTGTTGCATTGTACGTAGGGAACGGTTTGAGCAGAGAGCTTGCGGTGTGTGTGTGTGTGTGTGTGTGTGTGTGTGTGTGTGTGTGTCATTCCTCACCTCGATAAAGCCATCGCTCATCATAGAACAAAAGTATCAGTTGTTTCACAATCTATATTCCTATTCTTTTTCTCTCTCCATGGACAGTTGCCACTTATAAGGCCATTTGACTTGCATTTTAAAGGGGTGTAAATATACCTGTACAAACCATTCTGATTTTTTAAATATTTCTCATGTTCATATGGGGTAGATTTCTCTTAGTTGTGTCTTGAAAACGCATATTGGTGTTTCTTCCGTTTTAAGACAGACTACATTCCTACTACCAATTTTCTCTGTTAATCTGGGCTTGGGACCGGTACCGAGTTTAGCCGGTTTGCTATCCCAGTAGCTGGCTTTTGGAGTGTGCTGATATACTTCTTATATGTTATATAATGGAGGTAATAGCAAAACACAGCTAGACTAGCGGGAAATCCGCTTGGATCATACCTCGTGAGGTGGATATCACGCCAAACCTGCATGCCATGGTGCCGCTACAGATTTCACTCGAGATTAGTGGCTCTATTTTGTAGTGATGTTTATTCTTGAATTATGACTGCTACTACCACCGCTGCTACTACTATTACTACTTCGTACAGATTTCTGTTAAGAGGACTTGTCTTATATTAGGCAGTGCCAGTATCTACACGTAATTAGAAAGAAGAAAATAGTTGAAGGAACCACCTTTTCCTGGCTAGAGTAGGAGCGGTAATCCGTTTGTAAACTTAATTGACTTGACACAGATTGGATACCCTCTACTACTACAATTACTGCTTCTACTACTGTTTATCAAGAAAATAAAAAAAAATAAACTCATCATCCTTGCTCCAATAGGTTACCTGCAAGAATAATTTTGTTCTACGGATATACTTTTTTTTTTATCCCTTTCGTTTTTAGTAATTAATTACTTTCCAGATCGCGCACGTAACGGAGTAAGTTTTATGATATAG
>JAXCGZ010020761.1:167500-170000 GCA_037179515.1 Halocaridina rubra
ATCTTATATTCTAACTATTATGAACACTTCCATTGTTACTGAAAAGTTTCCTTACTCTTGGAAAAAAATCACATGTAATACCTCTGCATAAAAAAGGGGATAGAGAAGATGTGACAAACTATCGTCCCATTTCCCTGCAACCCATTTTCTCTAAAATATTAGAAAAAATTGTTGCATGCCAACTTATGTCATATTTAGAGTCAAATAGACTATAATCTATTAACCAACATGGTGTCAGACCGAAACTCTCGACGGAAACTTCACTTCTCAAAGTTATGAATAGTATCTATAATAATATAGATATGAAAAAAATATCTCTGCTTGTATTATTAGACTTATCAAAAGCCTTCGACAGTGTAAACCATGAAATTCTTATACGTAAATGTACTAACCTAAATATTGATCCGAGCTGGTTTAGAGAGTATCTATCTAATCGCAAACAGTCTATACGTCTTAACAGCATTATCGCTATGCCAAAAAATGTATCATTTGGTGTTCCACAGGATTCAGTACTTGGTCCTATCCTGTTCTCCATTTACGTAAATGATCTATCTTCTTTCATTTCTGACTGTCTAGTCGTACAATATGTAGATGACACTCAACTACTCCTTACTGGTGATAATAATAATCTCCCAGAGCTAACCTTAAGAGCAGAAAACACTCTGTCAAAAATTAAAACCTATTTTCATGAAATTGGGCTGTTAATAACGAATGTAAAACACAATGCATATTTATTGGTGCAAGGTTCCATATAGCACAAATTCCAGAAAACACAACAATTAATTTTTGCGACAATAAAATTACACCTAGCAAAACAGTCAAAAACCTAGGAATGCACTATGATTACTACATGTTGTTTGATTCCCATATAGATAAAGTATGCAAAAACGTTACAGGAACATTAATGTACTTATCACATATAAAAGACTATTTTGAGACTACCACTCGAATAACTGTTGTTGAATCTCTAGACCTAAGTCCCATTATTTACTGCACAACTGTTTGGGGAGCTACCACTAAGACTCAGATGAACAGAATACAGAAGCTTATTAATTTTGCAGCTCGAATTGCCCTTGGGTGGCTGCGGGCAGAAAACAAGGTCGCTTATGCTATTTATGTTTTTGTACACAAAATGTTGGACCATCATTATCCTAGCTGACTATTTGATTTAAAAACAGTCAGGGATATAAGGGGAAGCAACACAAGACAGAGCAGTGAGCTCTTTATTCAGAGAAAAAACACAGAAGTAGGTTCAAAGATGATCACTATTAAAGGGCCAACACTCTGGAACAATATTCCAGAGCATCTTCAAAATGCATCCTCCTTCACAGCTTTCAAAGGCAAACTTTATAGATTTCTTTTGGACAAATAGTTGCTGCTCACACTTAAACTAAACTTAATGATTTAATACAATTTCCCTTAACACTAACCTCTCTATATGTAAACTGATATCGCCTTCTCTGTTCTCTAAGTTAAGAACTAATTATTCTCATTGAAAGGAAAACAAATATGCTAATGATGCCAATAAAAAACGATACTGTATATTGTGTTATTATTACTATATTATTAACATTATTGTTAACATTTTTATTACATCATTACTATTTTCTATGAAAGCTACATTCAATTTAAGTATATGTATTACTCTTACTTATTAGTTCAATTACATGTTTACTTATAAGTTACTTTAATTTTAAGAAGAATAACCATTGTACAAAAATGGAAATAAATGTTTTGTTTTGTTTTTGTTTTTGTTTTTTTCCTCCTTCTGTCTTTCCTAATTCTTATGACCTTTCATCCTTCAAAAAGCAGATCTATCGTCATCTCAGCCCTAGTCCTCCATATCTCTAGGTCCTCTGTACTTTGACTTTTTATTCTGTCTGTCGTTTTCCTTTGTGTGACATTACTTCATCTCTGCCTTGTCCTTAACCTATTTCTTTTCCTCTGTCTTGGTATATTCTCGTGCCCGGGCCTTTATTGATGAGGGCAGTTTCTGCCTGTCCCAGTGTCTCACTCATAAATATATATATATATATATATATATATATATATATATATATATATATATATATATATATATATATATATATATATATATGCAATGTATGTATGTATAGTTATTATTGATTTTACTAAGAGAAGTGAAGTGAATAATAACACCCTACTTAGACAAAAAAAAAGGCGGTGAAATCTGTCTACTTCTAAATTGAAGGAATTTTAGCAGGAATTGCAAAGACTGAATCAGAGGTCACGGTCTCACTCTACGTAGTGAGTCTTCTTAGTGTATGTTTAGTACGGGTAAACTTTATGTGAAGGAATTTTGCGCTTATAACCAGGAATTAGACAGAGAACTGGGGAAATTGCATATAGTATGGAGGAGTGGGAGGAGGAGGAATGATGTATCCAATTATAGGATTATAATTTTGCTTGAGGAAATATGAACGGTTAGGAATTCCACTATCCACCTCCATTCGAATAGGGATTAATAGTGACATAAAGC
>JAXCGZ010020761.1:175000-192500 GCA_037179515.1 Halocaridina rubra
AACGTCTCTCGTGTAAGCGAAATAATCGATAAATTTATACTTTTATGTCGTCTCCTGATCCCCGTGTGCACTTAGCAAACAGAAAGCATATTCATATTGAAATGTCAAGTTATTTGTGAATATACGTTCAAGAGAATAGACATCTATTTTTAAAACAGTATTTATGCTTTTAACATGATCTGTACTGTTGCGCTTATACTGCTTCTACTACTGCTTTTACTACTACTACTACTACTACTACTACTATTAATAATAATAATAATAATAATAATAATAATAATAATAATAATAATAATAATAATATTAATAATAATAATAATAATAATAATAATAATAATAATAATAATGATAATAGTAATAATAATAATAATAATAATAATAATAATAATAATAATAATAATAATAATAATAATAATAATAATAATAATAGCAATAATATTACTATCATTATTATTATTATTATTGTTACTGTTATTATTATTATTATTATTATTATTATTATTATTATTATTATTATTATTATTATTATTATTATTAATCAAGAAGAAGACAGATCTCAAAGCATAGTATATATAGAAAATATCAGGGCTGATTATAATGATGCAGGAAGTGATTGTTTAAAATATATGGGTGGACCCCCTTTACATAGAACCCCACTTTCGCTTTCTTAATGTACTCGAATATATTTTTTCTCTCTCTCTCTCTCTCTCTCTCTCTCTCTCTCTCTCTCTCTCTCTCTCTCTCTCTCTCTCTCTCTCTCTCTCTCTCTCTCTCTCTCTCTCTCTCTCTCTCTCTCTCTCTCTCTCTTCCTCATAAGCACAATCGGTTTATTATTGCATATTGTTCTTACAGTGACCCTGGTTCCAATCCAGGGACAGAAAAGATAAGACCAATTTTTGTAGGTTTATTTTTTTATTTGTTTATGAGTGTGACACCTGACAGGCAGAAACTGCCGTCATTAATAAAGGCCCGGGCCCGAGAAAATACCAAGACGAAGGAAAAGAAAAAGTTTAAGGACAAGACAGAGATGAGGTAATGTCACACAAAGGAAAACGACAGACAGAAAAAACAGACAAAGTACAGAGGACCCAGAGATATGGAGGACTAGGCCCTGAGATGACGATAGATCTGCTTTTTGAAGGATGAAAGGTCATAAGAATTAGGAAAGACAGAAGGAGGAAGAGAGTTCCAGAGTCTGCAGGTAGATGGGAAGAAGCAGTCGCTGCACCGACCAATCCGCGAGCTACAAATCTCCACACAGTACCAGTGAGATGAGGCTGCTTGGCGAGTGTTACGCAGCCTCGGCAGTGGGGGAGGGATGCAACTCGCCAACTCATCAGAACAGCGATGGAAGTAGTAGCGATAGAAAAGAGAAAGGGAAGATACCTTACGGCGAAGAGAGAGAGAATCTAGATTAGAAGTAAGAGAGGGATCATTAATGAGTCTGACTGCCTTAGATTCAACCCTATCAAGGAGATAAGTATAAGAAGAAGCACCCCAGATGTGTGAGCAGTATTCTAAGCAGGGACGGATAAGACCTTTATAAATTTTAAGTAACTGTAAAGAGGAAAAGTAATGACGAAAACGAAACAAAACCCCCAATTTTTTGGATGAAGATTTAGAAATTTGGATTATGTGATTCCTCCAAGACAAGTTAGAGGCTATATGGATTCCTAATATGTTGATAGAATTAAGAGGGTAAATTTCGTTACTTTCGAAGACAATAGGGTTATCAGGAGGAGAAGAAGATAAAGAGATAGCCAGAAACTGTGTCTTGGAGGCATTGAATTTAACTAAATTTTGAGTGCCCCACTCAGATACTCTCTGCAAATCGGAGTTGAGAGTAGAAGAAAGAGTGATACGAGACTGATTACGAGTAGCAGATGAAGGTTGTGAAGAAAAGGCAGAGGAAAAGTGAAGGGTAGAATCATCAGCAAAGGCATGAAGAAGAGAGGAAGATGGGGATTGTAGAAGATCATTGATGAAGAGAAGGAACAGAGTAGGTGAAAGAACAGAGCCCTGTGGAACACCACTGGTAACAGAGAAAGGGCTAGATGTCGCGCCATCAACAACTACAGATATAAAACGGTCAGTAAGAAAACTGGAAATCAGAGAACAGAAAGAAGGGGTAAAGCCATAGGCAGGGAGTTTGGCCAACAGAGCCTTGTGCCAGACTCTGTCAAAAGCCTTAGAGATATCAAGGGCGACGACAAAGGATTCCCCATAGTTCCTCAGAGAAGATGACCATACATGAGTAAGATAGGACAGGAGATCACCAGTGGATCTTGCCTTGCGGAAGCCGTACTGGTGATCGGAGATAAGCGAGTTAGATTCAAGGCATTTCAAGAAGTGAGCATTGAGCAAGTTTCAAAAACTTTAGTAATAGAGGAGGTTAGGGCAATAGGTCGGTAGTTTGAAGGAATAGAGCAGTCACCCTTCTTAGGAACAGGTTGAACTAGAGCATGCTTCCAAGATGAAGGATAGATACTGGTTGACAGAATGAGGCGAAAAAGACGGCAAAGCACGGGAGCCAGTTCATCTGCAAACTCCTTAAGGAACCTTGCAGGGATACCATCGGGACCAGATGCCTTGTTCGTCTTTAGCGAGCGAAGAACCTTATGAACTTTGCGTGAAGAAAGGATAAGGGAGGGCATAGGGTTAGAGAGGGGTAAAGATTGAGGAACAGGTGTGCTGGAATTGTTTATAGAAGAGTTGGCAGAAAAATGAGAGCCAAAGAGAGTGGCTTTGTCAGTGGGAGAGCAAGCTATAGAACCATCAGAACGAATGAGAGGGGGAAAGCTTGAGTTACAGAAGTTATTGGAGAGGTTTTTGGCTAAGGACCAGAAGCATTTGTCAGTGGGAGAGGAGTTAAGGTCATCAACTTTCCTTCTTATAAAGGAAGCCTTAGACCTTCGAATCTGAGCAGTACAGTGATTCCTAGCTACAATAAAAGCAGAGCGAGTTACATCGGAAGGAGAGGCTTGGTAAGATCGGTGTGCCCAATTCCTGGCCTGGATAGCCATGGAGCAGGCACGGTCAAACCAAGGTTTAGGGGGAGAGAAAGTTTTTGTAGAAGAGGGGATGTACGCCTCCATTCCCGCGGTCATGATCTCGGCAACTTTTAGAGCTACCTGATCAGGGTTGCGGGACCGAAAGCAGTAGTCATCCCATGGGAAGTCAAAGAGGAAGTTACGCAAATTTTCATGTTGGGTATGCTCAAAGTGCCAAAGGCGGCACTGAGTAGGAGGGATTGGTGGAGGGGGAGCAAAAATGGAAGAGACTGAGATCATAGAGTGGTCAGATTTACCAAGAGGGGAAAGCACAGAATAAGAGTAGTTTGAAGGATTAGAAGTAAAAAATAGGTCAAGAGTGTTTGCTGCATGTTCGTGATGATCAGGAACACGAGTAGGATGTTTGATAATTTGCTCCAGATCGTGAGTAATAGAGAAAGCAAGGGCCTCACTTCCTCCCACATCAGTGTGAGAGGAATGAAGCCACTCACTGTGGTGTACATTGAAGTCTCCAATGTAGAGAACTTCGGCATGTGGGTGAGAAGATAGCAAGGACTCATGGCACGAGGACAGATATTCAAAGAAAGACACAAACTCGGTGGAGTTTGGAGAACAGTAGCAGAAGCAAAGGAAAATAGTGGTAGTGGAGAGATAGACTTTTAGCCAGAGAACATCAAAGTCAGGAGATTCAAGGTCCATGAGCCTCGCAGTAGGAGTGTTAATGTTGCAGTAGGCACAGACCCCACCTTTGGAACGAAAACGAGTATACAGATTATAGTGAGAGATTTGAAATGGGTCAGTGGAAGCATGTATAGACAGCTGGGTTTCAGATAGGAGGAGGAGGTTAGGGAGGAAAGTACCCAAGTGCTGTTCCACAGACGAAAGATTAGAGTTCAGCCCACGAATGTTAGAATAGTGAAGAGTGAAAGAAGCAGATCTATTGGGAGGTGCAAGGTTATGGGCAGAACCATTACTACCACCAGGCGTGTCTGCCCTCAAGCCAATAGTGGAGTCAACACGATCCCCGGAGATTCTTCGCACCCCTCTATGCCGGGTACTGAGGGCCATTAGCTGTGGACCTTCCATAAATAATAACAAATGAGGAAAAAAGAGAGAAAAAGAGACAGATGTGGGGAATGTTGTGACTTGTCAAATGTAATGGAATAGCAAGAGATGTGTAATGAATACACCAGAATATTCAGTGTAGATGTAGGCATGAGGAAAGAACCGTCCTGAAGGAAGACTCAACCCGGAACTGTCTGGACCAGTCCTAGTTGCATCCTAATACCTTCAGTCGTAGTCTTTCAACGGGCGGCTGATGCCATGGCCAACATACTAGGTTTCCTTAATGGCAATGGGATTAAAGAGTAACTATTTAACGGATAGTCCTTTGTGAGCTGTTCCCACTTTAAAAAGGGTGAACCTTCTGTAGATACTCAGTAAATAAAGTCATTTCTGCACTCTTTCTACAGTAGGAATAGTTCCCGTTTCATGAGTCACTGTTAGTCCTAGTAATGATGGTGGAAGCAGACATGGTAGGAGCTTTAGGATCAAGGTTGGATACCTTCCTAACGCCCAGATCGAACTTGAGATGTCGGGCTTGTTACTTCCCAAATTCTTACTCTTCCGTTGAGGTACTGTCGTAGGATATAAGATCGTTTTTCATATTTATGTCGTGGGCTACTCTCTTGGTCAAATGAAGACTGCAGGGCTACCACAGAAGTTGAAGCTTCGCATATACCACGTTCATTACGTGAGAGGGATTGTAGTGTTGTTTGCCGTCTGCGGATCCCTTTCAGCTCATAGGTATAATGAGAAGGTATAACAAATCATTTCGCAAATATTCCTTAACGAGTAAAGGTTACTTGCGCTTTTTACTAGATGAATTACAATAGAAATGCCCTTGCGTTATTGAGGCAGGAAAATAATTAGAAGATATTTAACACTGTTTATTGTCGTGTTACTGGACATCCTTTTAGCATCTAGCTCCTAGAGAGGCGGTTCCAATATTTTACCTTTGCCGAAGGGTTGCTAGTTCATGATTTCCTTACCAGGGCCTCTAGAGAGGAGGAAACAAGGAGGAGATGGTAAAGGCATTGGAGGTTCAAGGATTATTCTTTTAGATGTGTGGGACCAGTAGTTGTACAGTATTTTCAGAGGTACGGTCTTTGATAATTGCTACAGACTTACTCGAACAAAGCCTTATCAACTGATGATTATATATTATTTTGTTATATATCAAGCGTAATTTTTAATTACGTTGAAAAATCCCTTTTAAGAAAAAATAGGATTCTGATTTTCCAGATTAAGAAATATTAATTGTTGAAGAGGATGATTTTGGTGTATATCGTTCTTTCAGCTATGCACAGCAAGAAAACACGTAATTTACCGTCAATAATATTGATCATTTAGGAAAATGTAAATAGATTTACAGGAAGATGTACTTCATTTTTATGCTAGAATTGGTGCTACAGACTAGTTACCGTATCTTGTGTGTGTGTGGGTTTGTGGGTGTGTGTGTATGTGTGTGTGTGTGTGAGAGAGAGAGAGAGAGAGAGAGAGAGAGAGAGAGAGAGAGAGAGAGAGAGAGAGGAGAGAGAGAGAGAGAGAGAGAGAGAGAGAGAGAGAGAGAGAGAGAGAGAGAGAGAGAGAGAGAGAGAGAAGTAAGTCAGTGAGCATTGACAGATCAAGACGAATAATTAAATAACTTTATTTTATTACATAAAATGTCCACATTTCCACTTGTAAGGTTTGGGTGGTGGTCTAGCCAGTAATACACATTCACTATAAGCTTATCATACCTCGATCACGCCTCTTAGCTCCTTGAGAATAAAGGTTTGCCATAATTACCCCCCACACACCTTTTATATAATAGTTTATATGTGCATTATAAATAATTTTTAAACTATCGAGAGGAATCTAACAATGGTTTCTAGTTCTGTTCGTATTATTGCCTAATCTAGCGTATATATAAAGAATTTCTATAAAGCATTAATGATAGTAAGCTGTCGAGGGAACTCTAATAATATTTATCGTTATATTATAATGGGCATTTTGCAATACATATATATATTTTTTTTTTTTGTTCCAAAGGTTGACGACCTTGGTGTACTTCCTATACTATACCCACTGTGCCAAAGCCAGT
Source organism: Halocaridina rubra (assembly GCA_037179515.1). Lineage (NCBI taxonomy): Eukaryota > Metazoa > Arthropoda > Malacostraca > Decapoda > Atyidae > Halocaridina > Halocaridina rubra. The sequence goes on from JAXCGZ010020761.1 coordinate 181,157, forward strand.
TCGCGCTGGCTTTACCCGCCAGCACTTCCATGACACTCTAGCAAGGACCTCTCGCCTACTTTTCTAAGAAAAATGTAAAGAATCGTCATTATGATAATAATAATAATAATAATAATAATAATAATAATAATAATAATAATAATAATAATAATAATAATAATAATAATAATAATAATAACATTGATAATAATAATAAAAATAATAATAATAATAATAATAATAATGATAATACTACTACTACTACTACTACTACTACTACTAATAATAATAATAATAATAATAATAATAATAATAATAATAATAATAATAATAATAATAATAATAATAATAATAATAATAATAATAATAATAAAGAAAATATGAGAAAGAAGATAAAGTAAAAAAATGAAGATAAGAATAAAGTAAAAATAATTATTAATAAGCGAAATGATTTAATGATTTCATATAAAATGTGGTAGTTATATCCTAAGATGACCAATGATTGAAGTATCGAGGGCAGTTTGATATTCTTGTCTGATGCAAAGGGCTTTGTGTTGAAGAATGAGTCTAGTGCAGAGGTCTTCATGAAGCAGTTTCACTCATTTTCTTCTTCTCTTGCAATAAGAGTTTAACTATAATTAATTAAACATATACACTAGATATTACTGATTAATCGCACTATCTATCTATTTACCTTTATATCTACAACTCTAATAATATCTGTCTATCATTTATCTATTTATCTATTTATTCATCTAATTGTCTGTCTATCTACCTATGTATTTATCTATGTTTCCATCTCTCTCTCTCTCTCTCTCTCTCTCTCTCTCTCTCTCTCTCTCTCTCTCTCTCTCTCTCTCTATATATATATATATATATATATATATATATATATATATATATATATATATATATATATATATATATATATATATATATATATATATATATATATATATATATAGTGCATATGCGTACATATAAATACGTATTTATACACATATGTATGTATATATAGATAAGTATATATATATATATATATATATATATATATATATATATATATATATATATATATATATATATGTGTGTGTGTGTGTGTGTGTGTGTGTGTGTGTGTGTGTGTGTGTGTGTGTGTGTGTGTGTGTGATTACCTAATTGTGATTACCTAATTGTTTTTACGGGAAAGAGCCCAAAGCTCGTATCTTCCCGTCTCCTGATCGTTTCCATTTTATACTTAGTGATACTTATCATACCTGTCGTTAAAACTATGGATTGAGATAGCATTAACTACCTCCTCGCTTAGCCAATTCCAATTATCAACTACTCTTACACTGAAAAAGTATTTCCTTACATCCTGCGAAGAAGTTTTCTTACGAAGCTTCAAACTATGACCTCTAGTTCTAGAGCCAGCTATATCAAAATATCGATCCCTATCCACTCTATCATAACCATGAAGGAATTTAAAGACTGTCACCATATCCCCCCTCACTCTTCTACCTTCGAGTGATGGTAAGTCTAATTCCCTCAGCCTCTCATCATAACTGAGATTGCGTATTTCTGGCACCAGTTTCGTGGCATGTCTTTGAACTTTTTCAAGCTTAGCTATGTGCTTTTTCAAGTGCGGATTCCAAAAGGGGGCTGCATATTCGAGTTTTGGCCTCACATAGGTTACATAAATATTTCTGAACATTTCCTTGTCCATGTGCCTGAAGGCTACCCTTACATTTGATAAGAATGTATATGCTGCCCTTACTATGCCATTTATATGTATTTCTGGAGACAAATCTGCCAGTATGTTTACTCCTAGATCTCTCTCATTTTCTGTCTCTTGAAGTTGTACTCCAGCCACCGAGTAGTCAAGCTTGGGCCTTCTTGCACTTGTACCCATTCTCATTACCTTACATTTTGAAGTATTGAATTTCATTAGCCACTTTTCTGACCACTCATGCAGATTATTTAGATCCTTCTGAAGTTCTCTACCATTGTTCTCGTTTTTTACTTTCTTCACAATCTTTGCATCATCTGCAAACATATTCATGAATGAATTTACAGACTCTGGTAGGTCATTTACATATACAAGGAACAAAAGTGGCCCTAAAACTGAACCCTGTGGAACTCCACTACTAACTCTTCTCCATTCAGACACTGAGTGTCTTACTCTAACCCTCTGTTCCCTTCCTTCTAAGTAAGTTTTTATCCATTCCAAAACATTTCCACCTATTCTAGCCATTGATTGCAGCTTCCTAATAAGTCTCCCATGTGGAACAGTGTCAAACGATTTCTGGAAGTCTAGGAATATGCAATCTGCCCAGCCCTCTCTTTCCTGTAAGATTTGGCTTACCTCATCATAAAATTCTAATAAGTTTGTTACTGTTGATCTACCTTCTCTGAAGCCATGTTGCCTCACTGACAAAAAGTTGAAGGATTCCAAGTGAAGAGAGATATGTTTCCTTAGTAGTTTCTCCATAACTTTGCAAACTATGCTGGTCAAGGAAACAGGTCTATAGTTCAGAGCCGTATCCCTCCTTCCCTTTTTGAAGATAGGTATCACATTTGCTTGTTTCCAGCATCTTGGAATCTCCCCCGACTCCAGTGACTCCTTAAATATGATACTTAGTGCCACTGATATTGTGTTTGCGCGCGCGCGCGTGTGTGTGTGTGTGTGTGTGTGTGTGTGTGTGTGTGTGTGTGTGTGTGTGTGTGTGTGTGTGTGTGTGCGTGTGTGTGTTCAAGGTATTCAAATAGTGATGAAAGTATTTATATATGTAAACATGTATACATGCATTAGGATATAAGTAAATTAGATATGTAACATCACACATAATTCTAAGCTCCTTGTCGGGTGTATAAATCTGCTTATATACGAGCATATTTTCATACATTTGAAGATGTCATTAGTATGTTCTCTACTTGTTATTACTTTGCAGAGGCCATTATTATGTGTCAACGTTCATGGGTGTACTTTTTGCAATAGCTTTATCTATAAAGAATTACATTACTCGTGTTATGTTATATAAGGGAGGGGGGTAAGAATACTTCCTCCGTATTCTCTACGTGTCGTAAAAGTCGAATAAATGGGGCGGACTGGGAAGTTAATACAGAGAAGGGGATTCCCAGCCCCCTCACTCCGCCCCATTTAGTCGACTTTTACAACACGTAGGGAATACGGAGGAAGTATTCTTACCCCCCTCCCTCAGGAATATATATATATATACATATATATATATATATATATATATATATATATATATATATATATATATATATATATATATATGTGTGTGTGTGTGTGTGTGTGTGTGTGTGTGTGTGTGTGTGTGTGTGTGTGTGTGTGTGTATATCCCTAAGGGAGGTGGGTAAGAATACTTCCTCTGTGTTTCCCTACGTGTTGTAAAAGTCGACTAAATTGGGAGGAGTGAGGGGGCTGGGAATCCCCTTCTCTGTATGAACTTCTCACAAAAAGTCAAAGTATTGTCTTCAGCTCAGCCACCCCCCTTATAAGGGGGACTATGGCTTTGGTTATATATATATATATATATATATATATATATATATATATATATATATATATATATATATATATATATATATATATATATATATATATATGAATCTCATAAATGTTTACACCCCAAACTTTTACTTGTAATAAAATATACCTCATGTCTGGATATCCTTGCCTACTTACTCTGTGGAAGACCCAATCATTTTGGTGGGGGGATGTGGTGCCCCTTTATCCCCAAGGTGGTAAGAGAAATTATTGGGCGAATAGGCTTCTGGTTCTGAATGTATGTGTTCTCTGACTCGGCAACCCCCTAGCAAGAGGGTTGAGGCCATTGCATATGTATAAGTGTGCATCTTTGACATATTTGATATTTATCTTCATAATCTGGATTTATCAAACAATAATAAGTGGTTTGTAAGCCATTTTCCCGTCTGTATTTGATATCCTCTTACTTTGCTTGAAGTTCTTTAAATGATTTCTTAGGTATACAGTCTGTTGCGGTTACACCTTGCTTATCTGTAGTTTACCAGATAGTGGCGATAGTTCCCCGTATACTTTAAAGGTCACCTGTATTCATTAGGCATTATTGGTTACATTTATTATTATTATTATTTTTTATTATTACTATTATTATTATTATTATTATTATTATTATTATTATTATTATTATTATTATTATTATTATTATTATTATTATTAATATTATTATTGTTTTTATTATTATTATTATTATTATTATTATTATTATTATTATTATTATAAATGGAAAAACACAGCAATGTATTATGCAAATGAAGGATGTTGTAAAATAATATTTTGTGAGTTTGTATGCATTTTATTCAAATATAATCTCTTATAGTCACCTATTGATATACTTCATCAATTTTGCTTTCCTTTAGCCATTTTCTCGTAACTAGGAAATGGTTTTCTGCAGTTTTAAAATTGTTACTTCAGGATATAGTACTAGTCAAACGTAGTTGGTAAATAGTATGTGTAATTTAAACTATTTATCTATATATATATATATATATATATATATATATATATATATATATATATATATATATATATATATATATATATATATATATATATATATATATATATATATATATTGTTCCGGTTTTACGTCACGGACTTCCTTTTCAACCAAGGACTAGGACGGTTGCCTTCTTTCGAAGGACTTGTTTTGGCAGATGCAATCGTTAACCTGAGTGCATGGCCTTGCTAACCTCAGACCGTGACGGGGCGCGAACCCTCGACCTGACGCCTCAGAGTCGAGGACGCTACCGATTGAGCCACGGTGACTACATATATATATATATATATATATATATATATATATATATATATATATATATATATATATATATATATATATATATATATATTTACTGTACAGAGACTGCCATATCCTCTTGTAAGGGAGATGATCATAGACAGAGAACGTACCCTTTCGTGTTTCTAGTTGGAGTTTTATCGCCAGACGTCCCTCGATATATTAGCTCTTCTCAGGAGGAAAATATGAAGAGGGAGATTTACCATTGCTATCGCATCGCCCCATTTATCCCATATAACGACACGCAGGGAAACACGGACGTGGAAATTTTGTCTCCCGTGCCAAGAGAGAGAGAAAAAAATGCAAACAAATAAAAAAAAAATGGATAAAGCTCTATGCCAGGTAACTTTTAGCGCCTTTCCATGGAAAGGATTTCATGCATATAAGAAGTTTTTTCCTACACTGATTGCGGTTCAATCCAGCCTCATGCTGATAATTTTGCTGCATAATTGACAAGGTAATTTCCTGTATAAGTAGACTAGCTTATAATGTGCTTTTAATGCCTCATTTTTAAGACAATGACAAGTCACTTGGAAGAATAACTAAAAAATTTAGAATCCAACACTTAATAATACTTATAATTATCCTTTTAGTTGTTACATTTTTTTAGACCATCACATGTCGCTAGGAAATACATATTTTTATGAGTGTGATACCGGGACAAGCAAGTAACTTGCCCTCATCAGGCCCGGGAACCAAGAAAACATTAAGACAAAGGAAAAATAAAAACTTATGGACAAGGTGGAATTAAGAAATTATAAGCAATAGGAAAAGGACAGGCTGAAAGAATAGTCGTAGTACTGAGGACCTAGAGATTAGGCAGGATTAGGCCATAAGATGACGATAGATCTGCTTTTTGATGGAAGTTGGGTTATAATAATTAGGAAAGACAGTACGAGCTAGAGAGTTCCAGAATCTGGAAGTAGAAGGGAAGAAGTAGTCGCTGCACCAATCAATCCGCGAGCTACAAATCTCCTCACAGTACCTGTGAGACGAGGCCGCTTGTTGAGTGTTATGTGGCCTCGACAACGGGGTAGAGATGCAACTCGCCGACTCATCAGAACAGTGATGGAAGTAAAAACGATAGAAAAGAGCAAGGAATGATACCTTACATAGAATAGAAACAGAATACGGGTTAAAAATAAGTGAAGGGTCATTAATGAGTCTGATTGCCTTGGATTCAACCTATCAAAGCAGATAACTATAAGAAGAAGCACCGCAGATGTGTGAGAAGTATTCTAAGTATGGACAGATAAGACCTTTATAGATTTTAAGTACCTGAAGAGAGGAAAAGTAATGGCAAAAACGAAAAGATCCCCCACTCTTTCTTTTATCCACATTTAGAACTTTGGAATATATGATTCCTCCAAGACAAGTTAGAGGCTATCTGGATTCCTAATGTGTTAATAGAATTAAGAGGGTAAATTTAGTTAGATTCGGAAGACAATAGGACTATCAGTAGAAGAAGAAGATAGCTTGATAGCAAGAAACTGTGTCTTGTAGGCATTAATTAACTAAATTTTGGGTGCCCCAGTCATATAGTCTCTGTAAATCGGAGATGAGAGCTCAAGAAAGAGTGATACGAGACTGATTAAGAGTAGCAGATGAAGGTTGTGAAGAGGAGGTAAAGGAAGAAAGAAGAGTAGAATTGTTGGCAGAGACGCGAAGAGATGGGGACTGGAGAAGATCTTTGATGAAGAAAAGGAACAGAGTAGGTGAAAGAGCAGATCCCTGAGGAACACCGGTGGTTAGAGGGAATGAACTAGTTGTTGTGCCGTCAACAGCCACATACATAAAGCGGTCAGAAGAAAGCTGGCAATCAAAGAACAGAGAGAAACTGTAAAGCTATAAGCAGGGAATTTGACCAAGAGAGCCAAACGCCACATTCTGTCAAAAGCCTTTTAGATATCAAGGGCGACGACAAAGGATTCCCCATAGTTCCCCAGAGAAGGTGACCATGCATGAGTAAGGTAGGATAGGAGGTTACCAGTGGATCTTGCCTCTCGGAAGCCGTACTTGTGATCGGAAATAAGTGAGATGGATTTTTTGTTTCAAGAAGTGAGAATTTAGGAAAGTTACGAATATTTTAGCAATAGCAAAGGTTAGAGCAATAGGTCCATAATTGGAATGAATAGTGGTCACCCTTCATAGCAACAGGCTGAACTAGAGCATGTTTCAAAGATGAAGGATAGATGCAGATTGAGAGAATGAGACGAAAAAGACAGCAAAGCATAGGAGCCAGTTTATCTGTAAGCTCCTTTAGGAACATGGCAAGGAAAGCACAGGGTCCGTATGCCTTGTTCGTCTTCAGAGAATGAAGAACTCTATGGACTTTGCATGAAGAAAGAATAAGGGAGGCCATAGGGTTAGAGAGGGGCAAAGTACGAGGAACAGGTGCGCTGGAATCGCTTGCGGAAAAGTTGGCAGAAAAATTAGAGCCAAAGAGAGTGGCTTCTCAGTGGTTAGAGCAAACTATAGACCCATCAGAATGAACGAGAGAGGGATAACTTGAGTTACAGAAGTTTTTGACTACGAACCAGAGTTATTTATCAGTGGGAGTGGAATGAAGGCTATCTAGTTGAGATCTAGCAAATACTAGTACATATAAATTATATATATATATATATATATATATATATATATATATATATATATATATATATATATATATATATATATATATATATATATATTGTTAGTGTGACACCGGGACTGGCAAAACTGCCCTAACCACTAAAGGCCTGGGCACGAGAAAACACCAAGATGAAGGAAAAGGAAATGCTTAAGGACAAGGCAGAGATGAGGTAATATCACACAAAGGAAAGCGACAGACAGAAAAACAGTCAAAGTACAGGGGACACAGAAATATGGAGGACTAGGCCCTGAGATAACGATAGTTCCGCTTTTTGAAGGATGATAGGTCATAAGAATTAGGAAAGACAGAAGGAGGAAGAGAGTTCCAGGGTCTAGAGGTAGATGGGAAGAAGCAGTTGCTGCAACGACCAATCTGCGAGCTACAAATCTCCACACAATACCTGTGAGATGAGGCGCTTGGCGAGTGTTACACGGCCTCGGCAGTGGAAGAAGGATGCAACTCACCAACTCATTAGAGCAGCGATGGAAGTAGTAGCGATGGAAAAGAGAAAGGGAAGATACCTTACGGTGAAGAGAGAATCAAGATTGGAAGTAAGAGAAGGATCATTAATGAGTCTGACTGCCTTAGATTCAACCCTATCAAGGAGATAAGTATAAGAAGAAGCACCCCAGATGTGTGAGCAGTATTCTAAGCAGGGTCAGATAAGACCATTATAAATTGTATGTAGCTGTAAAGAGGAAAAGCAATGACGGAAACGAAACAAAACCCCCAATTTTTTGGATGAAGATTTAGAAATTTGGATTATGTGATTCCTCCAAGACAAGTTAGTTGCTATATGGAGTCCTAATGAGTTGATAGAAATAAGAGGGTAAATTTCATTAGTTTTGAAGACAGTAGGGTTATCAGGATGAGAAGAAGATAAAGAGATAGCCAGAAACTGTGTCTTGGAGGCATTAAATTTAACTAAATTTTGAGTGCCCCTCCCAGATACCCTCTGCAAATCGGAGTTGAGAGTAGAAGACAGAATGATACGAGACTGATTGCGAGTAGCAGATGAAGGTTGTGAAGAAAAGGCAAAGGAAAAGTGAAGGGTAGAATTATCAGCAAAGGTATGAAGAAGAGAGGAAGATGGGAATTGTAGAAGATAATTGATGAACAGAAAGAACAGAGTAGGTGAGAGAACAGAACCCTGTGGAACACCACTGGTAATAGAGAAAGGCCAAGATGTCGCACCATCAATAACTACATATATTAAACGGTCAGTAAGAAAACTGGAAAGCAGAGAAGAGAGAGAAGGGGTAAAGCCATAGGCAGGGAGTTTGGCCAACAGAGACTTGTGCCAGACTCTGTCAAAAGCCTTAAAGATATCAAGGGCGATGACAAAGGATTCCCCAAGGTTCCCCAGAGAGGATGACTATACATGAGTAAGATAGGACCGGAGGTCACCAGTGGATCTTGCCTTGCGGAATCCGTACTGGTGATCGGAGACAAGTGAGTCAGATTCAAGGCATTACAGGAAGTGAGCATTGAGCAAAGTTTCCAAAATTTAGCAATAGAGGAGGTTTGGGCAATAGGTCCGTAGTTTGAAGGAATAGAGTGGTCAACCTCCTTAGGAACAGTTTGAACTAGAGCATGCTTCCAAAATGAAGGATAGATACTGGTTGACAGAATGAGGTGAAAAAGGCGGCAAAGCACGGGAGCCAGTTCATCTGCAAACTCCTTAAGGAACCTTGCAGGGATAACATCGGGACCCGATGCCTTGTTCGTCTTTAGCGAGCGAAGAACCTTATGAACTTTATGTGAAGAAAGGAGAAGGGAGGGCATAGGGTTAGAGAGGGGTAAAGATTGAGGAACATGTGTGCTGGAAAAATTTGTATATATATATATATATATATATATATATATATATATATATATATATATATATATATATATATATATATATATATATTTTATGATTGTGACACCAGGACGGGCCAAAAAAAATTATAAAATAAAACAGCCCTCATCGGGCCTGGGCACGAAGAATACATACAGTAAAGAGAAACAGAGATGTGAAGGGATAATAAAGGATGTGTGATGACTATCCAAGAGTATTCAGTGTAGCTGTAGGCATAGAAGAAGAACCGTAAATGAAGGAAGACTTAACATCGAGCTGTCCTGGACAGATCTATTTAAGTTCAAAAAACCTTCAGCTGTAGTATCGCAACGGGCGGTGGTGCCATGAGCCAAACTACTACATGTCTATAGCCCCCCACACCACACACACACACACACACACACACACACACACACACACACACTCACTCACTCACTCATATATATATATATATATATATATATATATATATATATATATATATATTTTCTTATTAATTTTTTTTACGTCATAAAGGGGCTAGAGCAGTGCCTTCTTGCGAAGAACATTAGTTTTGGCAGATATGATCGTTACTCTGAGTAAATGCCCCTTCTAACCGTAGACCGTGGCTGACCACTAACCCTCGACCTAACGTCTCAAACTCGCGGACGCCACCACTTTGCCACTACGACTACAAATTATATATATATATATATATATATATATATATATATATATTATATATATATATATATATATATATATATATATATATATATATATATATATATATGGCACCATACCCTGAGACTTTCAAAACTAGATTTTCTAAAGGCAAAATAAATTATGAAAAGTTTCAGTTTTTGAAAGATAATTAAGGCTTTATATTAATTTTGATGAATAAATAGAAATATGGTGTTATTTCAAAATCATCGTAGAGACAGATTCAACTCTGTGCCGGTCCCCAACTCGTATCAGTAGAGAGGGTTGACGTCAGGAAGGGCATCCGGCTGTAAAACTTTGGTCGAACACGAGCACCCATATGTACATGGAATGAAGGCTATGGAAGAAGTAGAGGTGAGACAGGTCCAGATATGAACATGTACGAATATTTGTACATGGATATCTTTATACGAATATAAGTAAGACTGTGATGAATAAAACCAATATATTTTGGTATTGGTTAAGTTTCATTTGTTCCCATATTTAAACACAAGTTTATACGCATTACAGACGAAAAAGAGACGGTGAGTATTTCGGAGACTGGAATATGCATTAATGAGGCTGGCCCAGTTAGTCTAGTAATTTACTAAAATTACGTCGATTTATGGAAATCGTCATCCTGTCTAGATGGTATTGTTGTTTCCGTTGATGCTGCTGTAATGAGATCTTTTCATGTAGTGCATGTGTCCTTGTATGTGTGTGGTTTTTTTTTTTTGTAACTATTTAGAAATATATATGTTGCTTTTCTGTATTCATCGAGATGAATAGCTAACTGATTCTACTCTCCAGGTCGTCTAAGGAGTAAAATAAAAAATAGAGGGTCTTCAATGGAAGGTCTTTTTATTAGCAGGGATTTAAATTAAATTCAAAAATAGGCCTCTAGCGAGGTTTGGAAAGAGAAGTAAATCGAACATAGGCATTCAGTTGTGTGTGATCATTCCCTGTTTAGGCAGTCAGAGTAGAAATTTCCTTCTTTTGTTAAAACTTCAGTGGTTGAGTCGACAACGCCTCAAACATAATTATGGATTGGGTTTGTGAGCTAGGTCCGAATCATGGTTGGTGAATATGGAAGAGAGTTGCATAAATTTCCCAATGAATGTGAATGATTATCGAAAATAAAAAACTAATTGCAAAAATTTTGTTAAGAGAATTAATAAGAAAATGAGTTAAGATGGTCTAAATATCTTTGCAAAATTGATTTGATTCAAAGAAATTACAATAGATAGATAGAGAGATAGATAGATAGATGGATAAAGAGAGAGAGAGAAATATGAAAATCACCCATATGCCAATTACCAATGATCATATAACGTTCTCTGAGTTGTATTGACAAATCAGTTG
>JAXCGZ010020761.1:197500-210000 GCA_037179515.1 Halocaridina rubra
TACTAATAGAGATATAGCAAAATCTGTGCATTTAGAATGTGTGTGTGTGTGTGTGTGTGTGTGTGTGTGTGTGTGTGTGTGTGTGTGTGTGTGTGTGTGTGCGTGTGTGTGTGTGTGTGTGTGTGTGTGTGTGTAGTGTGTGTCTGTGTGTGTGCGTCTGTCTGTCTGTGTGTGTGTGTGTATGTGAGAGAATTTTTAGAGGGAGGAAAGGAGAGGAAGAGTGAAAGTCATTACAGTTATAGAATCTCAACATTTATTTTCATTTTTTCTTATTATATTTTTTAAGTAATAGAAATTATTTTGCGGTTGTTATTTCTCTCTCTCTCTCTCTCTCTCTCTCTCTCTCTATATATATATATATATATATATATATATATATATATATATATATATATATATATATATATATTATGTATTATATATATATATATATATATATATATATATATATATATATATATATATATATGTATTATATATATATATATATATATATATATATATATATATATATATATATATATATATATATATATATATATATATATATATATATATATATATATATATATAATTATAAAATTAGCAATTTTAGAGCCCGAATACCCATTGTACCTAGTGGAAAAAAATAATAAATGATATGTTTTATTTGTCAGTAGAAATCTTCGAACGACAGCAGCTTCCTTGACCACTTTCTACGATGTGGTACTGTCTCGATACTGGACTGAACTAGTTACTTCAAGGCTGCAACTTTTCAGCCACACTGGTCCTCTTGCTAGATTCATTTGAGGACCGGGGATGACTACTATTTGGCTCCCAGGCATTAACAGCGGAGTCTGCCTCCTATCATTCTACCCCTGGTTGGACTTCATTTATATCAGTGGCGTCTGCCCCTCTCAGTCTACCATTAACTAGACATCATGTTTTATCAGTGATGGCTTCCCCTGTCCTTCTACCTCTAACTATACTTCGAATTCAAACTTGACCGAAGCATTATTTCACCTCTACCCCCTCTTACTATGCATCACGAAGGGTTTAAATGGTTATAATAGGCACCATCTCGACACCTTTACTTATCCCTATCACCACTTTGGTTCGATCAGGACTCACCTCACTTGACTCCTTTAAGTCTTCTTAGGACCTGGGTGAATATAGTGATTAAGGGAAGACTGTTCAATTTATCAACACCTAGCTCGCATCCCGGAGATCTCGAGTTCGACTTCCAGGAGGGTTTTTTTTTTTTTAAGGCCCTGGGAGAGTATAGTCATTGCAGGAAAGACTGTTCAGGGTATCATTGCGTAACTCATTTCCAGACGAACTCGAGTTCGACTCCAAGAGTTTTTTTTATGGCTTGGGTGAAAACACCGTTTTTTGTGTCACAATTATCTCCATTTGAATGAGAGTGGACATACATGTTGGAGCTGGGGGATTAACGTTGGCTGCCCCTCCTAACGCCCCGTGGTGGGATTGAACTCGTGTTAGTCGTTACATGATTCGCGCACTCTACCACTGAGACTTGGATGAATGCATGTTGAAATGATGTCTTCTCAGAGGTTCCATGAGTGTCTCACATCCAGGAGACCTCAGGTTTGATTTTCTTAGATCTTTTGAGTACCTGAGGTGAATATGCTTTGTTGAAAGGAAGAATTCTCAGGGATTAAAGCGCATGTCTCATGTCCAGGAGATCCCGAGTTCGACGCCCCGAGATCTTTTGAGGACATGTATGAAATTATTTGTAACATGGAGTAGTGATCAAGTGTTCAGAGCATTGCTCATATCCAGGAAGTCCCAGGTTCGATTTTCCAATAGGGATCCTGTCGTGTCTCTTCAGCAAAACTTTTCAGGATAAAAATGTTAATATAGAATGTCCGTTGTCTTGATTTCGCAATCTCAATGATTACATCAATCTATGGTTTCAGAGGTAAAACGGTATATTCACAAGCTCATGCTTCCAGAAAGGCAGAACAGTGCGTTCTGCAATATCTATATGAGGTGAATCAAGCAGATGGACAAATATAAGAAATAGATTTATGTGAAAAGACATTTTTATTGATTAAATTCGATGTGCAACTCCTTAAGTTTTACGGGTGTTTACACATTCACCCAGACAATGCTGATCCTCCAGCCCGCTGTGATGTGATCTCGGCCGGTTATGTATTCTTTTTGAGAAAAGAAATACGCACACAAACGCAAACTTAGTAAGACTCATTTCCATTCCGCGAAGAAATTTGTTAGATAAATAGCAGCGCGTTGTGCATGTGGAAATGATGGATTCTTTTGGCAAGGTTTTCCCTCTAACCTAGATAACCTAATAAGCCTTTTTTTTCTCTTTATTTTAACTAGTAACTCAAAGTAAAGACGAAAACATTTTATATCATGACATATGGCGATTTCGGATAAGAGAAGAATAATGTTAAATGGCGTATATATTGTATTAAACATTGCGTAATTATTTTCATTCTTCCTTATGTGAACAAGCATGTTAGGCCTCCATTAAGTTTCTTTTATTTTATTTTGCTTTAACATAATTGAGTATGGTCTAGGTTTCCGTGAAGAAGAACTTTAGGCCAAACCAGAAATTCACTTAAAAAAATAGCAGTTTCTCATAAAAAGCTAGTGTAGGATATCATGCTAGCTAGAATACTTTCTCACTGTTCCCCTGCGTGTCGTAAGAGTCGATTGAACGGGTCGAAGCGAGAGGACTGGAAATCCCCTCCTCTGTATTCTCTTCCCAAGGCGTCAGAGTATTTTGCCTTGACTCAGCCACTCTCCTAATAAGGGGAAAATGGCTCATATATATATAGGTAGATTATTATTATTATTATTATTATTATTATTATTATTATTATTATTATTATTATTATTATTATTATAATGTTTTATTATTTTTATTATTATTATTATAATGTTTTATTATTTTTATTATTATTATTATTATTATTATTATTATTATTATTATTAGTAGTAGTAGTAGTAGTAGTAGTAGTAGTAGTAGTAGTAGTAGTAGTAGTAGTAGTAGTAGTAGTAGTAGTAGTATGGCATAGTTGAAATTACTAGAATTCAGAATCCTGTTTTCGGCTTATTTATGTCTGCCTTCGCATCGGTAACACTGATATCTATATTCTCAGTGCCTGTGTGTATATATATATAATATATATATATATATATATATATATATATATATATATATATATATATGTGTGTGTGTGTGTGTGTGTGTGTGTGTGTGTGTGTGTGTGTGTGGTGTGATTACCTAATTGTGATTACCTAATTGTGTTTACGGGAAAGAGCCCAAAGTTCGTATCTTCCCGTCTCCTCATCGGTTCCATTTTAGACTTAGTGATACTTATCATACCTGTCCTTAAAACTATGGATTGAGATAGCATTAACTACCTCCTCACTTAGCCAATTCCAATTATCAACTACTCTTACACTGAAAAAGTATTTCCTTACATTCTGCAAAGAAGTTTTCTTACGAAGCTTCAAACTATGACCTCTAGTTCTAGAGCCAGCCATATCAAAATATCGATCCCTATCCACTCTATCATAACCATGAAGGAATTTAAAGACTGTCGCCATATCCCCCCTCACTCTTCTAGCTTCGAGTGATGGTAAGTCTAATTCCCTCAGCCTCTCATCATAACTGAGATTGCGTATTTCTGGCACCAGTTTCGTGGCATGTCTTTGAACTTTTTCAAACTTAGCTATGTGCTTTTTCAAGTGCGGATTCCAAAAGGGGGCTGCATATTCGAGTTTTGGCCTCACATAGGTTACATAAATATTTCTGAACATTTCCTTGTCCATGTGCCTGAAGGCTACCCTTACATTTGATAAGAATGCATATGCTGCCCTTACTATGCCATTTATATGTATTTCTGGAGACAAATCTGCCAGTATGTTTACTCCTAGATCTCTCTCATTTTCTGTCTCTTGAAGTTGTACTCCAGCCACCGAGTAGTCAAGCTTGGGCCTTCTTGCACTTGTACCCATTCTCATTACCTTACATTCTGAAGTATTGAATTTCATTAGCCACTTTTCTGACCACTCATGCAGATTATTTAGATCCTCCTGAAGTGTGTATCATTTATTTATCTATATATTTTTCATATTGTTGAGTGAATAGTATTGTAACTATTTCGGGGAAAACGAGCATCAGAGAGGAAATAATTTGTGATTCATGCATTTCCTGTCATCTCTATTTCTCTCTCTCTCTCTCTCTCTCTCTCCAATCCATGCGGATCTCTGGAACATTCCTCGAAGGCTCCAGTACTATATATAGTTTCTCTTTCAGAGAAATATAAGAGCATGAAATGGTATGCAGATTATAAAGTATAATATTCGACGATGTTAAAAAAAAATCTTGGAAATTCTTTGGAAGCAGCAAAAAATATATTTAAGGGAAAGTTTATTGAATGGGTAATTGTTGTTTGCTTTTTCAGCACAGATGTAGGGTCTTTATTCACTATATTTTGATAAATAAAAAAAATTAGTTTGTAAATAAGTTATATAAACTTCAAATGAAGAAAGGTTAATAGAAAAGATTATATTTTTGCTTGAATTATCAGCGCAGAAGTAAGTTTTTGAACCTTTAGTCTAGAAAACAAAATAGATATGGTATTGAGAATCTGTAATATGAATTTATAAACAAAAACGAAAACAAAGAGAAGATTATATTTTTGGTTGCGTTTTTAGAACAGTAGTTGGTTTTCTGTTCACTCATTTTAGAAGAGCTGAAAGTAATGGTTTTCGTAATCAGCAATATAAACTGTAATTAGGGGACAGTTAATAGAACAGATTTATTTATTTGTTTCTTTATTTATTTATTTTTCCAGCATAGAATTATGTACACTATTCTGATGTTTAATTCTAGACGATCCAATGTCTCCTTAGGGACTCATTTAGTCGAAGTATTGACATTCAGATCAGAGTTTATAAGTACAAGTAAAGTAAAGATTTAAATAGGTAAAAGTATAAATAAGTAAAGTAAATAAATACATATGCAGTACATATAGACGCCATAGATGCGGGATAAAATCAATATGCACATCAAAAGTGCTAAATATATATATATATATATATATATATATATATATATATATATATATATATATATATATATATATATATATATATATATATATATATATATATATATATATATATATATATATATATATATATTGTGTTTGGAAAACATCGACGAACAAATGTTTAAAAAATAATAGGAAAATAGAAGATGGAAAATCCCGTACACTGAAAACATCTCGGAGCCTCGGTGGGGTGGGGGGCAGTGCAGCATGCAAGAGCCAATAGGCTGCAAGCAGTAGTGGAAAAAGCCGTTCTCCTTGGAAGCCTTTTTAAAGTCGCTGCGAAAATATTTCCTCTTATATTCGCTTACGAAATACGGCACAAAGTCAGGGTGAGTGGAGGGACAATAGGGCTTTGTGTCACCGCAATTTTCCGTGGGAAGAATATATCTACATGGATGTGTATATATGTATGTGTAAAGTATTTTCTTTATGTTTGTATGTATATATGCCATTCCTGACTTTCATTGTGACTCAATATACGTTTGACTGAAAAGTCTGTAGCCTAACAGTTGAAATATATATATATATATATATATATATATATATATATATATATATATATATATATATATATATATATATATATATATATATATATATATATATATATATATATATATATACATATATATATATATATATATATATATATATATATATATATATATATATATATATATATATATATATATATATATATATATATATATATATATATATATATCTATATATATATATATATATATATATATATATATATATATATATATATATACATATTCTCCTCCTGATAACCCTATTGTCATCGAAACTAATGAAATTTTACCCACTTATCTCTATCAACATATTAGGAATCCCTGTAGCCTCTAACTTGTTTTGGAGGAATCACATAATCCAAATTTCTAAATCTTCATCCAAAAAATTTGGGGTTTTGTTTCGTTTTCATCATTATTTTTCCTCTTTGCAGTTACTTAAAATTTACAATGGTCTTATCCTTCCCTGCTTAGAATACTGCTCACACATCTGGGGTGCTTCTTCCTTTACTTATCTTTTTGATAGGGCTGAATCTAAGGCAGTCAAACTCATTAATGATCCTTCTCTTACTTCTAAACTGGATTCTCTCTCTCTTCGCCGTCAGATATCTTCTCTTTCGCTTTTCTGTCGCTACAACTTCCATCGCTGCTCTGATTAGTTGGCGAGTCGCATCCCTCCCCCGCTGCCGAGGCCGCGTAACACTCGCAAAGTGGCCTCATCTAACAGGTACTGTGTGGAGATTTGTAGCTCGCGGATTGGTCGGTGCAGCAACTGCTTCTTCCCATCTACCTCCAGACTCTGGAACTCTCTTCCTCCTTCTGTCTTTCCTAATTCATATAACCTTTCATCCTTCAAAAAGCAGATCTATCTTCATCTCAGAGCCTAGTCCTCCATATCTCTGGGTCGTCTGTACGTGACTGTTTTTTTTCTGTCTGTCGTTTTCCTTTGTGTGACATTGCCTCATCTCTGCTTTGTCCTTAACCTTTTTCTTTTCCTTCATCTTGGTATTTTCTCGTGCCCGGGCCTTTATTGATGAGGGCAGTTTCTGCCAGTCCCGGTGTCACACTCATAAAAAAAAAATTATATATATATATATATATATATATATATATATATATATATATATATATATATATATATATATATGCGATAAACTTTATACATCGGGGATAAAAAGTGGGGGCTTGTGAAATTATAGCCATTAAATCGGCAAGTAATGGTAGGGTCTTGAGGACTTAAATAAGACTGTCCACGACATTTCGATGTAAAATCTTCCTTCAGTTACGGTTCTCTTTCTATGCCTACATCAACACCGATTATTCTTGGATATGCGTTACACATGTATTATTATCTCTTCACATCTGACAAGTCACTATGCAATCCCCATCTTTGATTCTCTCTATGATTTCTTCGTGCCCAGGCCCGATGAGGGTAGATTTTTTTTCTTCTTTTTTTTCCCGTCCTGGTGTCGTAATCATAAAAAAGGGACATTATCTACACGGGCTTGAGTATGTCTTTCCATTGTATGGGAGAGATACCCGCCGAATCGACATCGGAACCTTCTAAGTATTATAAACCGCGTTGAGACTCGATCTTAAAATATCCTGTGACTTTGTCAAACTGATAAACTAAGCTACGAAGGCTGTTGAACTCGAGATATCCTGGCTATGAACTAAACTGATAAGGTAAGTTACGAAGGAGAGAGAGAGAGAGAGAGTAATATTTTGTTTATTAAGAGTTTTCCCTTTGAGACTTCATACTTCATGTTAGTAGGTTTCGAGGAGAAGGCGCATTTTGTATGGGACGTCATCCTTATTTGCTTTGTTATAGTAAAGTTTGGAGCTTTGATTCAGCAGCGCGAAGAGTCTTGTGGAAAAGACGTGAGTTTCTCGGTGACCTTCTCGGAGTCGCCAATTTGAATCTATTGACTGTCGGTTCGAATGAGGGAAAATGTTAATGCAAATGCAAACATGTTTCTGATGTACCTCTGAGATCTGCAACAGAAATGTGATTATTGTAATGATTCTATAACCCCCAATATTGTTACACAGTAAATAAACACACCCCGTGAAGTAGAGAAGCCAATAATATTATAATATTAGATAAATAACATTTTAAAAAGTATTTCATTAGTAAATATGGATTGTATTTATCTTTCCCGATACTATTTGATTGCAATATTGTTGATGAGATTAATTAGAAGTTCATTTTATTCTTCTAGGTTCAAATTTTAGTAGATGACAAAATTTCTAGTGTAGAGTATGGATAAGTATGCAGACCAAAGAAAAATATAGTAAGGCATTCTATGTTACTTGGATGATCAATTTTTAGGTTGAAATTTTGGTCCCAGCTCGTATTCCATATTCAGTCATAGCCTCAAGCTATTATCATTTCTGCAAGACCGAATTTTTAGCCTGAAGTTTTTGCATTATCTTTCTATTTATATATTCATTGTTTGATGATTTTTGTTTATTACATATGTTTATTATAATCAATTAAGTACATCCCTAAAGCTAAAGTAGTAGTAGTAGTAGTAGTAGTAGTAGTAGTAGTAGTAGTAGTAGTAGTAGTAGTAGTAGTAGTAGTAGTAGTAGTAGTAGTAGTATTGCATAGTTGAAATTACTAGAATTCAGAATCCTGCTGGACGTTCCACCTCCAGAGATGTCTACAGGTTGTGCACAGCTCTGGTTGGGATGGTTAAAAACCACGTATATTGAACGTGGAAGGACTGTAGTCTCCGTGGCAAAATGGTAGCGTCTGCGACTCTGAGGCGGCAGGCCGAGTTCGCTCCCCGTCACGGACTGAGGTTAGTAAGGGCATACACTCAGGGTAACGATTACATCTGCCAAAACAAGTCCTTCGTAAGAACGCAACCGACCTAGCCCTTAGTAGAAAAGGGAGTTCGTGACGTAAAACCGATTCCATCCATTGAACGTGGAAGGACTAAGACAGTCTCCTTTTTCTGTGGCTCTTCCAAAGTCCATGTGGGGTCGCTGACTCATATTGCATATGCTTTGAAAAGGTTATTCATACCTGAAGAATAACTCAATGGTTTTGTTTTCATACTCTTCTTCTTCTTCTTCTTCTTCTTCTTCTTCTTCTTCTTCTTCTTCTATTTTTCTTTCTTGAAGACTAGACTAGTGATCAGGAAGAATTATGCCACTGAGTACCTTTTGAACTAGGTTTATTCGTCTGTTTTGTGTATGCAGTTAACACCATTTCGTATTATGCGTAGTGTGATTTCTATAGGGAATTTTAGCGAAATACTAATTCATTATGGATTGTTATGTAACGTATACATGTACATTGTTTTGGTTATAATTATTACTATTGTTATTGTTATAATTATTATTATTATTATTATTATTATTATTATTATTATTATTATTATTATTATTATTATTAATATCATTATCACACACACACACACACACACACACACACACACACACACACACACACGCTTCTTTGCAGGATGTAAGGAAATACTTTTTCAGTGTAAGAGTAGTTGATAATTGGAATTGGCTAAGCGAGGAGGTAGTTAATGCTATCTCAATCCATAGTTTTAAGGACAGGTATGATAAGTATGACTAAGTATAAAATGGAAGCGATCAGGAGACGGGAAGATACGAGCTTTGGGCTCTTTCCCGTAAACACAATTAGGTAATCACATACATATATATATATATATATATATATATGTTTGCATTTGTATGAGTAGGTACTCGTATTTATGTATAATATGGCAAATGTGGATAAAATTAAAGAAATTATGTATTTGGCAATTAATTCTCACTTCCTGTGAGCCTTGTCAGAAACCTGAGATGTCGTAGGGCCAGAAAAACAACTTCATGGCTCTCTGCAGACCACTGTGTTACGTAATGTTAACATGAAAAAATATAAAAGTAGATTCAATTAAATTTACTATTTTCCATTTTCATTATTTAAATATAATATTAATTTTGATTGAATTGTTTTTTTTTTTTCAGTTTACATATTTTATTCAAACAGATCCATAAATTTTACAAAGGTGAAAAATCTGATGGTATTACATCATTGATATCAAACACAGTTGTGCAATTTCTCGTAAGCACTTAAACAAGTAAATAAGTAAGAAAGAAAAAAGCAAGCTGAATTTAAGATTAGTTTATTATGTATATGAACAAATAATTATATCAACAATGTGCTCACCTCTCGCTAGACAAGGTTGTGATTCATAAACTCATAATGTATTAATGCATAAAATGTATAGAAATATTTGAAGAAAATTAATGTTCATTATCATCCTGGTGCCCAATAAATTAATCAGACAACAGCTTTATATAGCAAAGTCTTAAGTTTTTTTTTGTATATTAAGTGAACTGTGAATAGGAAGATAAGTAATATTGTATAATTAGTATATAGTATGATGTATGTAATGCCTACATTACAAAGCGCGTGCCTGTGTGGTGCGATTTGCAAATACTTTGTTATTTTGTTTCAAAACTTGTTTAAATGCTACATGATAAACAATAAGTTTTTCAAACAAGAACAGCTCCATACCTCACTGGGTTATCTCCTCAGCCAGAGATGGTTCTTATAGCATCTCTTTGCTGGAACTCCTCAAGGGATTATTGTGATTGATCCTGATATTTCAAGATATTTATTGAATAGACCGCTGAATGTCAAAAGTTAGTGGTGATGTGGTATCCTTACGAATTACGCATACGTTGCACTCGTTTTATTATCATTACTTATTATTATTATTATCATTATTATTATTATTATTATTATTATTATTATTATTATTATTATTATTATTATTATTATTATTATTATTTATTATTATAATATTATTATTATTATTATTATTATTATTATTATTATTATTATTATCATTATTATTATTATTTATTATTATTTTTATAATGATAATAATAATTATTATTATTATTTTATAATAATAATAATAATAATAATAATAATAATAATAATAATAATAATAATAATAATAATAATAATACTAATGATAATAAAAATAATTATAATAATGATAATAATAATAAATATTATTATTATTATTATTATTATTATTGTTATTATTATTATTATTATTATTATTATTATTAATATTAACATTTTTGGTGGAACAGGGGAAGGAGCCAATTTACGTCATTTGTTTCCAGTTTTATTTTTAAGGTTTAGTATATATAAATAAGAAGAATAACATTTTAAATGATACTAAAGTATTCGAGAATTGTACTTTTACCGACCCCGTAAACAAGACCTATGCTGTCTCTGAGGAAGAGTATAATACTCTCTACATATCGGGATCAAGACCAGGGTCACTCTCTGGACTTCCAATATTCCATAAACCAAATATTCCGCTACGTCCAGTAGTTTCATCTGTGAGGACAGCAGCTTGTTTTGAACTTGCAAAATTCGCTAACCCCAGTAACCAACATTCAACTACCAACGAATACACTGTTATTAATTCCAGAGACATATTTAATGCTCTAAGCAACTTACCAGTATCTAACAATAACTGCATGGCGAGTTTTGATATAGAGTCTCTCTGTATACAAATATGCCATTAAAAGAAACAACTGATATTATAACCAATGAACTTTACAAGAGTCAAGCTTTCAGAAACATGTCAAAGAAGAATTTTCATGACTTACTGGAGACTTTAACAGATAATTATTTCATACTTAACTATGAGTTATACCATCAGATTTGATGGACTGGCAATGGGTCATCCTATATCAGTAATTTTTGCATATATCTTCCAAGGTCACCACGAAAATATAAGGTTAAACTATTGTCCCAAAGTATTTAAGCCAATATTATATAGGAAATATGTGGATGACACATTTATACTATTTGAGGAAAAAAGAACACATGCTCCACTTTTCTTTCAGTACCTGAACAGCCTACATATAAATACAAAATTTACATATGAGCCGGAAAACAACAGTTGCAATATCCCATTTTTAGATATATTAATTCAGAAACATGATGGAAAAATTCTTTGTAACGTATTTGGGAAAAAAAATTCTGGACGGGGAACTCATTTTTAAGTGCATGCCACAATAGTTACAACTATATTATGTACAGTATTTCATAGTGCATATTTATCATCTTCAATTATATATTTTTAACAATGAAATCGAATTTTGTAAGACATTATTGTATAATAACGGATAATCCTATATCAGATTTCTACAGGCATTTAAACCGTTTCCTCAGCTCCAAATATCCATCAGAGGAAAGTGTCACTGGACCACACAAACTGGAAAATAATTACAAAATGGCTGATTCCCTGTATTCTTTCATTGTTTATAGCTATAAATGCCCAGATTATTTATCTGAGTACATTGGCTCCACCTCTAGGAGCTTACGTGCAAAGGGGGGTTTACACGGTCAAACGGTTCGTCGAACGCGGTTCGACAGCCAAGTGTTTGAAGTGATTTTCGAACGTGTGAACGGGGTATTTGGTTGTCGAACACGTTCGACAAACGTGTTCGACAACCAAATACCCCATTCACACGTTCGAACATCACTTCAAACACTTGTCTGTCGAACCGCGTTCGACGAACCGTTTGACCGTGTAAACCCCCCTTAAGGGTGGATGAGCACAGAGGAGGCCGTACAAGAACGAAGAAGCAGCTGGTAAGGTCTCTCAATTCTAGTATTAGGGAAAATGCTTTCACCTGTAATAGCTTTATAAATTTAATTAATTTTTCAATATTAACTTGAAAATAACAATCTCTATAAACTTAGGATGGCTGAATCAATGTTTATAAAAATAATGAACTCAGCACTCAACCAATATAGATCATCTCTCCCTTTACCTCTATTTTCATGATTCATTCATCTGTATATATTCATTTCATC
>JAXCGZ010020761.1:212500-217500 GCA_037179515.1 Halocaridina rubra
TGATTTATGAGTAATTTCGCTCTTGGGCTTAACTTGATAAAAGCATGCAAACAGCCTGCTTCCATCAGGACTTCTGAAGAAGGAAATTCCATTTATTTTCTTAATAAAGTATATGTATCATGCGTTTGTGTTTATTATTATTATTATTATTATTATTATTATTATTATTATTATTATTATTATTATTATTATTATTATTATTATTATTATTAATATTATAATTCAGGAGCAAGTATTTCTTGAAAACCTCCTCTTCTGTATGAGGAACGACTTCACCTCAGTCGTACAGGCATAAATTGCTCTTTTTATTTATTCATTTTATTCATTTTATATATTTATTTTCATATATGTTTGTTTATTTATTCCTCTTTACATTGTTTGTGGGTCAGATTAAAATGCTTTAACCTTGAAATGTTGCATTCACACATTTCATAATCATAGCTTCCTTCGTTTTATTATTATTATTATTATTATTATTATTATTATTATTATTATTATTATTATTATTATTGTTATTATTATTATTATTATAATTATTATTATTATTATTATTATTATTATTATTATTATTATTATTATTATTATGACAAGACATTAAGTCATCGGAGAGGAGAGAGAGAGAGAGAGAGAGAGAGAGAGAGAGAGAGAGAGAGAGAGAGAGAGAGAGAGAGAGAGAGAGAGTGAAAGAGAGAGAGAGAGAGAGAGAGAGAGAGAGAGAGAGAGATAGATAGATAGATAGATAGATAGAGAGAGAGAGAGAGAGAGAGAGAGAGAGAGAGAGAGAGAGAGAGAGAGAGAGAGAGAGAGAGAGAGAGAATTCAAGTACATTCCCTAAAGTAAAATAATATGTAGTGTTTGTGTGATGGATATATTTGCTCACATAGGAGTCTGCTTTATGGTGGCAGCTAAGCAGACCCCCCCTGCTCCTCCTCCTCCTCTTTCTTCTCCTCCTCCTTCTCCTCTTCTTCCTCCTCCTCCTCCTTCTCCTCTTCTTTCTCCTCCTCCTCCTCTTTTTTCTTCTTTCGCTTTCTATATGGAACAGTCACATCTGTGAATGCTTTAACGCTTGCAGAATTATCCTTGAAGAGTTACGGAGTATACCATTAAGCCGACTTCCAAAAGCCACTCCAAGGGTGTAGAATATGATGAGTGATAGTTCTACACATAGGAAATAAAGCAATGAAACACTTTAGTAAGCCATTTCTTATGGAGGAGGGAAGTCAAAATATCACACAAGCCACAATTTTGGTTTGGATATGGCCATGAAAACCTTCGAAAATCATATATGACTTTTGGAAAACCATAAATGTTTATTTAATCTAGTTTGAGACTTAACAAATATTTACCCCTCATATATGCAAACACACACACACACACACACACACACACACACACACACACACACACACACACACACACACACACACACACACACACACACACACACACACACACACACACACACACATATATATAATATATATATATTATATATATATATATATATATATATATATATATATATATATATACCGAAGCCATATTCCCCCATATAAGGTAGGTGGCTGAGTCAAAGAAAATACTCTGACTCTTTGGGAAAAGAAAATACAGAGGAGAGGATTGCCAGTCCCATCGCTCCGCCCCATTTAGTCGACTTTTAAGACACACAGGAACACGGAGAAAGTATTCTTACCCCCCTCCCTCAGTGGGACTATATATATATATATATATATATATATATATATATATATATATATATATATATATATATATATATATATATATATATATATATATATATATATATATATATATATATATTTATGAGTGTGACACTGGGACAGGCAAAAACTGCCCTAATCAATAAAGTCCCGGGCACTAGAAAATACCAAGGCGAAGAAAAAGAAAAAGGTTAAGGACAAGGCAGAGATGAGATAATATCACACAATGGAAAACGACAGACAGAAAAAAACAGTCAAAGTACAGAGGACCTACAGATATCTAGGACTAGGTGCTGAGATGATGAAAGATCCGCTTTTTGAAGGATGATAAGTCATAAGAATTAGCAAAAACAGAAGGAAGAAGAGAGTTCCAGAGTCTGGAGGTAGATGGGAAGAAGCAGTCGCTGCACCAACCAATCCGCAAGCTATAAATCTCCACACAGTACCTGTGAGATGAGGCCACTTGGCGAGTGTTACGCGTGGAAGGGATGCAGCTCGCAAACTCATCAGAGCAGCGATGGAAGTAGTAGCGATAAAAAAGAGAAAGTTAAGATACCTTACAGCGAAGAGAGAGAGAATCCAGATTAGAAGTAAGAGAAGGATCATTAATGAGTCTGACTGCCTTAGATTTAACCCTATCAAGGAGATAAATATAAGAAGAAGCACCCCAGATGTGTGAGCAGTATTCTAACCAGGGGCGGATAAGACCTTTATAAATTTTAAGTAGCTGTAAAGGGGAAAAGTAATGACGGAAACGAAACAAAACCCCCATTATATATATATATATATATATATATATATATATATATATATATATATATATATATATATATATATATATATATATATAGATGAATGTGTGTGTGTTTCAGGGAAACCTATGTCTCCTTGTACAGTACTTGTACTGTATGCTGAAAGTCACACCTATAATTTTGAAGTGAAATAATGATTTACAATAAGAGAGGAAAGGGATGATTTTTGAATTCTTGGAGTTTCTCCCTTATAAAAATGCTCTGTTGTAATGTTAACATCAGAATATGGAGATATTTATTGCTTTCAAAAGCTTCTTTGTTCCATAAACTGTACATTTTAACGGCTTATTATTGAATATGCACACATATATCCGTACAGACATACATACATGCATACAGACATACATATTTCCGTACAGACGTACAGACACACATACATACATACTTACATACATACATACATACATACATACATACATACATACATACATACATACATACATACATACATACATACATACATACATACATACATACATACATACATACGTACATACATACATGTACCGCCCTACTTATATACCTATTTACATGCATGCATGCATATATACATACATACATACATACATACATACATACATACATACATGCATACATACATACATACATACATACATACATACATACATACTCATATTTGTACGCATATAATGGATATAATATTTTGATAAAAGTTTAGTACTCCTGACATAACAGTTGAATTATTTACTTTGCACTTACTACACTGAATATTCTTAGATATTCATTACACATCTTTTATTATCCCTTCACATCTGACAAGTCATTACACTCTCCATCTATGTTTCTTTTTACTTTTTGTATTCTTCGTGCCCAGGCCCGATGAGGGCTTTTTTATTTTATTTTTTTGTTTTGGGCCCGTCCCGGTGTCACAATCATAAAACAAAAATAAAAAAGTAGATGTCTACGCGTACTTCTAGATCCGATCTTATGTATGGTATTGGATACTTGAATATTGTTTTATTTCATTAAGTTTTATTGTAATGAACTTACAAAATTTACAAGGAAGAGTAAGACTATTTAGTCATTTCATGACAATGTCTAGTTTGAGCTGGTGAATGAAAATGTATATTATTATGATGTATAGGAGAGAGAGAGAGAGAGAGAGAGAGAGAGAGGAGAGAGAGAGAGAGAGAGAGAGAGAGAGAGAGAGAGAGAGAGAGAGTGTGTGTGTACCGTGCTGAATACTAAATTTGGCTTCTGATGATCTGGATTAGACTGACCCCATGTGTGGCGAGGTACATTTATTATGATAATGTCTTTTTCACCTTTCCTTGGCCATCTTTTGCCAGATATGATGATGTTGATGGCATTATGACACTCAGTTGCCTTGAGGCTTTTGGCTGTGGCGCAGAGGAGGAAGTAGATCAATTCTTAGAGCCGAGATATAAGATTAGAAACATATAGATAAAAGTGAAAACCAAGTGTGATATAAGGAGTTACCTCATTTTGTATATTATTTCTCTTTATCTCAGTGGATGTATAGATAGAGCATTTAGTTTATATCTTAAGTCTTTTGAAGTCTGATATTTTTGTAGTGAATAGCCAATATGACGGCTCCCAGCCAAGCCTTCTCGAAAGTTCGGCCCCAATTTCTAAGGGTTGGACATCTTTGGAATACATCCATGGATCTTTCACTAGATGGAGAATTAAGGTAAAATTGGCTTCTTCTTCCTCTTCTTCGTTTTTTTTTCTTCTCTTCTTCTTCTTCTTCTTCTTCTTATTATTATTATTATTATTATTATTATTATTATTATTATTATTATTATTATTATTATTATTATTATTATTATTATTATTATTATTATTATTAATGTTGTTGTTGTTGTTGTTGTTGTTGTTGTTGTTTTCTATCCAACTTTTTCTTATCCCGAATTTATTGCTACATCGCAGAGTTGGATATACTGTCAGGGTTGGAATGCACTGGGGCAGTTAAGAGCAAATGCAAGTCATGAAAGCGTTCAGCCTTAAGAATGTGATTCTAACTCTCTCTCTCTCTCTCTCTCACTCTCTCTCTATATATATATATATATATATATATATATATATATATATATATATATATATATATATATATATATATATATATATATATATATCAACCGTTGTCCTGGTTTTTACCAAA
The DNA here is from genome assembly GCA_037179515.1 of Halocaridina rubra. Lineage (NCBI taxonomy): Eukaryota > Metazoa > Arthropoda > Malacostraca > Decapoda > Atyidae > Halocaridina > Halocaridina rubra. Next base: position 217,177 of record JAXCGZ010020761.1, read on the forward strand.
AATGTCCTTGGAAGATATAATTTATGATAAATCCGTCTTATTTTACATTTCTAGAGACTCTACCACTCATAAGTGCCATTGATTAGGCTTTAATTTTTATTTTGCCTTATAATGCCAATATAATTGTTCTAGTATAAAAAAAAAATGGTTGTTGGCAACGACAGGAGGAAAATGCGGAGAAGTTAAATACAAAAACTTGTAGGACTAGAACCTTGAGTCTCAAGAGATCCTTTTCTACACTAACCAGTAATGAAAAAACGGACTAGAAAGGCTTAGTAACTTCTTTCTAATTTATGTATGGTTTTACGCATCTATATAGTTATA
>JAXCGZ010020761.1:235000-270000 GCA_037179515.1 Halocaridina rubra
GCTTGTATTCTGTGGGTTATTTCTGACTCTAGGTCACCATCCTCTGTTACTCTAGATCCCAAATACTTGAACTTTTCAACTCTTTTCAATACCTTCCCCTGCAAGTTGACCTCCCCATCCTCTTCATCTCTCAACCTCAAGTACTCTGTCTTCTTCCTGCTGATTTTCAGTCCTCTATCCTCCATCACTCTTCTCCACTCCTCAAGCTTCTCCTCCACCAACTCTCATCTGTTGCTACACAGTACAATGTCATCTGCAAAGAGCATACACCATGGTGACTGATCTCTAATACCCTGGGTTACTACATCCAAGACCAGACCAAATAGATATGGACTCAAAGGAGACCCTTGATGCAGACCAACATTTACTGAGAGACTTTTCGTCAAGCCCACACTGCTCTTAACATTTGCCTCTGCCCTCTCATACATATCTTGGATGATTCTTACATATATCTCGGGGACTCCCTCTTCTCTAATACACCTCTACACCTCTTGACGTGGTACTCGATCATATGCCTTTTCCAGGTCAATAAAGACCATATGCAGTCCCTTCTGTTTCTCCTGATGCTTTTCCATCAGTTGTCTCAAGGCAAATATGGCATCCACTGTCCCTCTTCCAGGCACGAAGCCAAACTGTTCATCTCCAATTGTCGTTACCTCTCTGAGTCTCCTCTCTATGATCTTCTCCCCTATCTTCACAGCATGACTTAATAACTTTATACCTCTATAGTTTCCACACTCCTGAATGTCTCCCTTCCCTTTATAGATTGGGATGATTAGGCTTCCTCTCCACTCCTCTGGCATCTTTTCCTGACTAAAGATCTTTTGCATTAAGTCCCACAAGATATCTATGCCTTCCTCTCCAAGACTCTTCCATACCTCCACTGGCATCTTATCAGGTCCTGCTGCCTTTCCATTTTTCATTTTCCTTACTGCCTGCTCTACCTCTCTTCTAGCCACAGTTGTTGTAACTGCTTCATTTAAAAGTCCATCTTCAAATACTGGTCTTGGGTTCTCTTCATTTAGTAATCCTTCAAAATAAGTTTTCCATCTGCTTTTTATTTCATCCTCTTCTGCTAGAACTACTCCATAGTTATCCTTTATTTGTCTTACTTGGGTCAAGTCCTTGGTTGCAGCATCTCGGGCCTTGGCAATTCGCCATATTTTCTTCTCTCCTTCTGGTGTTTCCAGCTCTTCATAGACCTCATTCAATTTCTCTGCCTTTGCTTTTGCTACTTTTCTTGCCTACTTCTTTGCCTGCTTGTACTTTTCTTTATCCTGTTCCAGGCCTGATAAATCTGCCTTTTTCTTAGCTTCTTTCTTATTCTTCACCCATTCTTGCACTTCCTCATTCCACCACCATGACTCTTTATCATTTGGAGGTTTCCTTCCTGATGACTTTCCAAGTACCTCCTCACCAACCCTCAAAATCACCTTACTCTTCTCTGTCCACCATTCTTGTACATCCTCATGCAACCTTATCGCTTCCAACACTATTCCTTTAAACATAGCTCTCAGCTCTGCATCTTTCAATCTCCACCACTCTATCTTTGGGTCCATCCTCGGCTTCTTATTTTTCTTACATTTCCTGAGCCTGCAATCAGTTACTACTATCCCATGTTGCACAGCTACACTCTCCCCATTTATTACTTTACAGTTGCTAATCTCCTTCAGATGGTCTCTCCTACACAACAATAAATCTATCTGGCTCTCCCTCCCACCACTTTTGTATGTAATCAATCTGTTTTCCTTTTTCTCAAAGAATGTGTTGACCAATGCCAGATCAAATGCCACTGCAAAATCAATCACTCTCTCTCCCCCCTCATTTCTCTCGCCCACCCCCCAGCCCCCATGAACTCTACCTATCCCATCCCTCCCAATTCCCAAGTGGCCATTGAGATCTCCTCCCAAAATAAGCCTCTCCCTTATAGGAATTGTTCTAAGCTCCTGGTCCGTCTCATCCCATAATACATCCTTCTCCTATGCTGTACAACCAGTTTGTAGGGCATAGGCACACACCACATTGACTACTGTTTCTCCCAGTCCCAGCTTTAAACTCATAATTCTGTCACTCTTTCTATTCACACCAAGTAAGCTTTCCTTCAGGTCCTTAGATAGTATTATTCCTACACCATTCCTCCCTTCCTCATTTGCTCCACTATAGAACAATTTGCAACCCTCACCCAGTTCCCTCGCCTTATATCCTTTCCACCTGGTCTCCTGCACACACAGCACTCCAATTCTCTTCCTCTCCATCAGGTCCACCAATTCTCGCCCCTTCCCAGTCATCGTCCCCACATTAAGAGTGCCCACCCACAACACCACATCTGACACTCTTCCTTGAGCTTGCCTCTTTAACCCAGCCTCCCATGACTGGGTAGCCCTTGCTGTCTTTCCGGAGGGGTCCGGCGAAGCCCCAACGCGTCGCCTAAGGGGAACGCCCTAGTATGGTGACTATTCTCGTTATCTGTATTGGCCATATTTTGGTTTTGGAAATTTTTTTATGGCCGGATACCCCTCCTGCCGCCAACCCTCCCCATCTACCCGGGCTTGGGACCGGCACCAAGTTGAGGCTGTCTTACCCCCTCAGTAGCTGAGCTTTATTTATTTATTTATTTATTTATTTATATATTTAGCTATATTTTATTTACTTATGTGTATGTTTATTTTTAAGATAATTTGTTTATGTGTTTATTTACATTTATTTTTTTTTATTTTTTGCATATATTGAGTACATACATACATACATATATACATACATACATACATACTTTAATAACCATGTTCTTTGTATGTGAATGTGTGTGTGAATAAGTGAGAGAGAGAGAGAGAGAGAGAGAGAGAGAGAGAGAGAGAGAGAGAGAGAGAGAGAGAGAGAGAGAGAGAGAGAGATATTACGGACTGGTTAAACTTCAGAATATCTAATATTGTTTTTTTTTTCGTTTTGTTTTTAAAAGCGAATGATAAAATGGTTCTTTATGCACATAAGAATTGTAGAAGTAAAATTTTACATCTATGAGCAATTGTTTTGAAATTACGTCTTAAGAAGAGTAATACACTAATGAAATTTTTTTCACTAATTATTAATCTATGCGTTACAGCTTATTTTAGCTGCCTCCGAATCCTTATTTTGTTTTCTTTTTTTTTCACTATAATTGTTTTATCTCTGTTCTAAGTGCTAAATCAAGGTAATGTAATTTTTTTATGTTGATCTTTTATTGTTTGTTTTAAGCTTCTTCCCGAGCTCATACCCTTTGTGCTTAATTTCTCTCTTTTTTATTATTATTTCAATTATATATATATATATATATATATATATATATATATATATATATATATATATATATATATATATATATATATATATATATATCTTTTATGTAGTTTATTTATATTTATGATTTGGGGCAAGGGAATGTGTCAACCAGTCTCTTATGAATAACACAAGAAATTTTCACCTGTATTAATTGTTTAACCCTAAGTAAACACCTTTGACTCGATTGTTCATTTATTTTTTTTTTGCGAGGGGGGCGGAAGATAATGTACCTTGAGCCTGTTGGAGGGATTTTTTTTTTTTAAAACCGAGACAGGTTTTAAAGGCTTTCATGATAAGTAAGTGCCGGTTTTATTTATTGTGTGAATTAATTTCTTGTTCGTTTTTATTAGTTGCAACATATTTCTAAACCTGAGATACTCTATGTCAAAATAAAGAGTTTTCTTTTTATGAAATCATGACATTATATTTGGAAAGCAAGTTCTCTGGCGTTTGGTGTTGTTTAAAACATGTTGATAGTTTATCTCAAGATTACCGGGAAGAAGAAGAGGAAAAAGAAGAAGTGTTTTAGCCATGAAGAATAGGGGGGGAGATAAGGGGGAGGATGAGGTAACCTGTTTTCTCTCAAGGCACCACTTTGTCATATTAGTTACCCTTTTCGTTTTTGTTTTTGACCATTTTTTTTTTTCGATCCTTGTATGTGCAAGTATGTCGGTGCATGCATGTTTTTTTTTTCTTTTTTTTGTGTATCCATATTATATTTACTTATGTACATAGTTTTGTAACATCTTTGCTAATATTATTTATTCCGTGTTGTTTATGTTACTAGACATGACTTTTTCTTATTGATATAAAACCTCCCACCTCACCCATTTACATCTATCTATCTCCTTTGTAATTGTATCCGATTACAGTTTGCCCCCCCCCCTCTCTCTCTCTCTCTCTCTCTCTCTCTCTCTCTCTCTCTCTCTCTCTCTGTTTAACACCCAGCAGACTCCCTCCCTCCTTCCCCCCTTTTAAATACTTGTCTTCTCACTGCCTCCCTCCCCCTCAAGTATGACTGGTTGTCTTAGATTGCAACACTTGGGCAGTTGCATTCTTTCCTACTCTGGTAAGCTAAAAGTAGTCGAGGGGTCTCTCTCTCTCTCTCTCTCTCTCTCTCTCTCTCTCTCTCTCTCTCTCTCTCTCTCTCTCTCTCTCTCTCGTTCGATAACTTTTTGCCGTTTGTAGAGCATCTCTTTAAATGAACCTTTAGTGGATAAAGAAAGAGTATTGACGTCTCATTTTAGGTAGCTTTTTTCATCTCAACAGGTTAAGCGAATTTGCCATGGGATATGTGGTTTTAGGCTTTGAACAGTATCTTTACAAGTTCAGGTTTCAGTTAGGATAATCTGACTTATCTGCGGCTCTGTTCTCAGAGTAATAACCGGTACTAGATTTTACATTCTATTATGCCTTGTATGACTTGTATTTACAGTAGATAAAAAAAAAACTAACTTCATGAAACTTCTTGACACCTCTTGCTCAGTACTTGTAACTTATAAAACAGAACTGATTGTTAAAAGAAATTGAAACGCATAGAATAAATAGGCTAGGTCTTTTGTCAAGCAATTGCAGCTCATAAGGTCCAGAGTACCTTAAAAGCCACTTGCTGACTCTCACATCTAGTTCAGTGGGTGTTTTGTATTTCTTCTTACTCTGTTTTAGATATTGCTCTTGTTTCATCCTACTTATTTATATTCCTAAATAGGGGCCACTGTTAGCACTCTGACGATTATTCTCTGTTGGTCAGTTTTAACAGAGGAGATTCGATATCATGGCTTCATGATACTCTTGCCTGGTCCCGCCTAAACTCATAGTTTTGGGTTAGGCAAGGAAAAGATTCCAGAGAGTGAGGGAGTGGCTGCCACCCTTTGCCCTACAACTATCCGTGGCTTATATTAATTATTATTATTAAGTCTGTCCATAACAAAAGAAACAAAGGTAGCAAAACTTCATCAAACCTGTTCACTTCGACAAGGAATAACTTTGAGGCAAGTAATGAAATGGAGAGTAGAGAGATTGCCCCCATCTTGCACTCCATACCTTTTTAGTCGAATCGTACGATATACTCGGAATAACACAGTATCATTCTTTCTCCACTTATTGTTTTACCTAATACCAATTAATAGATTTTTACAATTTTATTGAATTCTATAATAGTGATAATAAGCTCACTAATTGGAAGTGGTAGTGAGTGTCAAGTTACCAGTTTTGTGCAAACTTTATAATAATAATAATAATAATAATAATAATAATAATAATAATAATAATAATAATAATAATAATAATAATAATAATAATAATAATAATGTAGTCATTGTGGCTCAGGCGGTAGCGTCCGCGACTTTGAGGCGTCAGGGCGAGGGTACCCCCCCCCCAGCACGGCCTGAGGTTAGCAAGAGCATGCACTCAGGGTAACGATTACATCTTCCAGAACAACTCCATCTCAAGAAGGCAACCGTCCTAGCCCTTGGTAGAAAAGGGATTCCTTGACGTAAGCACGCTTTTAAGATTAATAAAAACAACAATAATAATAATAATAATAATAATAATAATAATAATAATAATAATAATAATAATAATAATAATAATAATAATAATAATAATAATAAAAATAATAATAATAATAATAATAATAATAATAATAATAATAATAATAATTCTATCTATCTACCTTTTTTTATGATTGTGACACCAGGACGGGCCAAAAAAGAAATTATAAAATAAAACAGCCCTCATCGGGCCTGGGCACGAAAAATACATAAAGAGAAACAGAGATGGAGAGTGTAATGATTTGTCTGATGTGAAGGGATAAAAGATGTGTGATGACTATCCAAGGATATTCAGTGTAGCTGTAGGCATAGAAAAAGAACCGTAACTGAAGGAAGACTTAACATCGAACTGTCCTGGACAGACCTATTTAAGTTCAAAAAACCTTCAGCTGTAGTATCGCAACGGTCGGCTGGTGCCATGAGCCAACCTACTACATGTTTCCCCCTTTAATTGGGGGTAGCCGACATCAAAAAAAGAGAACAATAGGGGGATTACTTTGCTCTATATAGCGACCGTTCAGATGGCACTGCTGGAGTGCCACAGCCCATCCTCCCGGCTCTTCCACAACCTGTGTCGCTTCACAACTGCCAACTCCCCTAATGCCCCTACCACAGGGCTACCTCTTAATAATAATAATAATAATAATAATAATAATAATAATAATAATAATAATAATAATAATAATAATAATAATAATAATAATGATGATTTTTGTTCTGTTCTGTTCCAGTTTTACGTCACGGACTCCCTTTTCTACTAAGGGCTAGAACGGTTGCCTTTTTGCGAAGGCCTTGTTTTGGTAGATGTAATCGCTACCCTGAGTGAATGCTCTTGCTAACCTCAGACCGTGACGGGGCGCGAACCCTTGCCCTGACGCCTCAGGGTCGCGGATGCTACCGCTTAAGCCACGGTGACTACAATTGTTCCGTTCCGGTTTTACGTCACGGACTCCCTTTTCTACCAAGGGCTAGGACGGTTGCCTTCTTGCGAAGGACTTAATTTGGCAGACGTAATCGTTACCCTGATTGCATGCCCTTGCTAACCTCAGACCGTGACGGGGCTAATAATAATAATAATAATAATAATAATAATAATAATAATAATAATAATAATAATAATATAATAATAATAGTAATAATAATAATAATAATAATAATGATTATTATTTATTATTATTATTTTTATTATTATTATTAGTAGTAGTAGTAGTAGTAGTAGTAGTAGTAGTAGTAGTAGTAGTAGTATTATTCCAAAATGTCTTCCTTCCAACCTGGCACCGTTTGGGTTCAGAGCCCAAGTGAGGCGCTGAGCGGAATTGGCCTCCTATGATTCAATTTCTTTCTTTCTCCCTCTCATGCTTTACAGGTACGCAGCACTGGAGGGTCTGGGTGCAGCATTATAGTTTATGAAAATTTTTGAAGGGAACCAAATATTTGACAAAGCAATGAGTATGCCAAAGTGGTCATCAATCACCGAGTGTGAAATTGTTGGGCTAAAAATTGCTATTGAACATTTTCTCAGTGCTAGGAAAAATGTTATCATATTCTGTGACTCACATTGTGCGCTTCTGTCATAGGGATCACTGAAAAGCTCCTATAAAACTCACATGACTGCAGTTCAAGAGGCTCTTATTAACTGCGCAAAGTTTAAACTCCAAGTTAAGTTTTCTTGGGTACCCTCCCATGTTGGGATAGTAGGTAATGAAAAGACTGACAAGCTTGCAAAAATGGCAACTGAGAGTTCAGAGTCTGAATCTGTAACTACACTGACTCAGTTCAAAACAATGTTGTATAATGAAATTATGGAAGAGCAAGAACTTTCTACACTCACACAATATGTAAGCAGCTGTTCGATCCAACATTACGAAAACTTCAGAAGGCTGAGACACAAATACAGCATGGGTAAATGCTTACAGGTGACTGTGATAGAGTTGTTGCCCTCATAAGACTTGGTTATAGAAATATATGGGAGGTGAATTGCGAGAAAACTGGTAGAGAGCACCCAGAACACTCAACATACCATTTATGTGATTGCGAAAGAGGCAACAATTTAATACACTACATTACAGAGTGCACAAAGCTGAATACCTGCAGACCTCTTGGTCTGAGCTACTTTGAACTTTGTGTGCACTTTTGCGACCCAGAGAACTTATATCCTATACTTAGTGTATACCCAACACTGAAAATTTTATTCTTTTATTCTATCTAAACACATTTAAATGACCTTTTCTATCTGGGGGAAAAAGAAAGGAAAGAGAAAAAAAAGGGGGGAAAAGTGGAGGGAATATTCTCTCTCTCTCTCTCTCTCTCTCTCTCTCTCTCTCTCTCTCTCTCTCTCTCTCTCTCTCTCTCTCTCTCTCTCTCTCTCTCTCTCTCTCTCTCTCTGTCATATGTCTTTCTATATAATTTTCTTTTTTTTAAGTGTGACACCGGGACAGGCAAAACTGCCCTCATCATTAGCCACTTTTCCCTTTATAAGGTGAGTGGCTGAGTAAAGAAATAATGCTCTGACTTTCTGGGAAGAGAAAGTACAGAGAGGGGGTTTCCCATTCCCTTCTCTCCGACCCACTCAGACTACTCTTACGTCAAGCAGGGGAACACGGAGGAAGTATTCTAGCCCCCCTTCCTCAGGAGCTCATATATATTTATATGTGAGTGCGTACAAATATATATATATATATATATATATATATAATATATATATATATATATATATATATATATATATATATATATATATATATATATATATATATATATATATATATATATATATATATATATATATATATATATATATGTGGGTATGTATGTCTATGTGTATCAAGAATTACTACTGATTCGTAACTCTATCTATATAGAAAAGCTATTGTAATAATAATAATAATAATAATAATAATAATAATAATAATAATAATAATAATAATAATAATAATAATAATAAAAATAATAATAATAATAATAATAATAAAAATAATAATAATAATAATAATAATAATAATAATAATAATAATAATAATAATAATAATAATAATAATAATAATAATAATAATAAAAATAATGATAATAACAATCATGATAATGATAGCAATAATAATAATAATAATAATGATAATGGATTAAGCTAACGTTATTTTCTCTTATGTACATAATTTGAAGGGTAGAGAAGGGGAAGGGCTTTTAGTTATTTCTATACTTTTCCTTCCAAAATTATTTTCCATTAGATGGTGCTGTGTTTATATGTGTATATATGCATGTGTGGGTATATATGTGTATGTATATGCAATTCATTACATGCCCTTTTTTTTTCTTTTTTTTTTTCGGGGCCTTGCACTGCCCTGCTTCTGAACTCTCAGTGCTCGGACTGTTTGTTCAGCCTGTCCTTTTCCTTTGTTGTGTCACCCTCAGATGACAATGATGTGTATGAGTATGCATGTATGCATCTTTATTGGTGGAAAGGACTAATAACTCCTTTTGCTGACATGAATACCACAAACCCTCACACACTTTCTCTCTCTCTCTCTCTCTCTCTCTCTCTCTCTCTCTCTCTCTCTCTCTCTCTCTCTCTCCTCTCTCTCTCTCTCTCTCTCTCTCTCTCTCTCTCTCTCTCTCTCTCTCTCTCTCTCTCTCTCTCCCCTAGATATATATATATATATATATATATATATATATATATATATATATATATATATATATATATTATATATATATATATATATATATATATATATATATATACATGTGCATACACGTATATGTATATGTAACTATTTATTACTCTAACCTAAAGATTTTTATTCTATATCTCCTTCAAATTGTCTGCATTTTTACTCTGGTAAAGTAGAAATTTATCTTAAGTGATAGCACTCAACAAGGGCTATTGAAAATTATTGTTATAAATATTATTCTTAATCAATAATCGCAGAGTGCTCTACTGCTATTAATACATGTAAACCATAATATATTACTCTTAGTTAATCATCGCAAAGTGCTCTTCTGCCATAAATCAATTATTACACTATATTTTATTCTTAATTACTTACTATGATATTTAAAATTAATTGCAAATTCAATTAATATTTTATTTATTCATAACCAAATATAGATTGTAATGTTTAACAACTGCAATATCATTGGGAATGCCCATGTACATGTCCCCATGTACAGTTATCTGAATAAATAAAAAAAAAAGATATGCTTTACATTTTCTTCTTTCTTACCCTTGGGTGAAGGGAAAGACTACCGCCTCCCTTTTCCCATGTGTGTTGTAAAAGTCGACTAAATGGGATGTGGCCAGGGACTGAGACTCCGCTGCTTTGTATTTTCATCCCACAAATCGTCAAGGATTGCTTTGCCTTGCCCACCCCATATAAGGAGGTTTATAATATATGGATGGACTATATCCATATATTATATATATGGAATATATATATATATATATATATATATATATATATATATATATATATATATATATATATATATATATATATATATATATATTATATAATATATGGATATATGGATTATATAATATAATATATTTCTGCCAAATTTCATTTCTGGATAAGAGACCTGTTACCTCGGTGGGAGACGCTTTCCTCTAATACACTTTTCAAGGGTGATATTTGAAGCATGGTGTGTTGAGACATGTGTAAATTATGGAGTCCACTTTGCCTATATGTTCAGGTGTGACGTATTCAGAGAATTTCCTTTTATTTATTATTGTTTTTATTATTATTATTATTGTTATTATTATTATTATTATTATTATTATTATTATTATTATTATTATTATTATTATTATTATTATTATTATTATTATTATTATATATATATATATATATATATATATATATATATATATATATATGTGTGTGTGTGTGTGTGTGTGTGTGTGTGTGTGTGTGTACATACATATGTATGTATGACTGTGTTGTGAACACATCAAGAAAAAAACTGGGCCCAGTTTTACCTTATGCAGTTGTCAGGACTAATTTCAAGGGAATGAATTCCTCAGCCTGAGAATTTCAAGGGGAAAGCTTAGAAAGAGATAAACAGAATTTTTCTTTCGTTGCTTAAAGATTTATAACAAAGACGGCGTGAGGAGGTGCCCCTCTCTCTCTCTCTCTCTCTCTCTCTCTCTCTCTCTCTCTCTCTCTCTCTCTCTCTCTCTCTCTCTCTCTCTCTTGAAAATTGTGAATATTGCTAAGTGGAAATAAGTATATTTGTGGTAATGATTGAGTTTACCATTAAAAGTGTTTCTGTAAGTGCATTATTTATTGCCTTGATGGAGGTATATGGAGAACCATTAGTATTTTGTTTTGTTTTGGTAAAAAAAAATAATAACTAACAACAACAACAACTATCGTAGAGTACTTCTCTCTCTACGAATATTCTTCTCACCTGAATTCCTAATATATTATTTTAGACTTGGTAGCGAGGTCGATGATAACAGATAAGCATCTTCTTCTTTAAAGTTGTTTATTAGAGTATACACTTATTTAACTCCTCAGAGCTCCCATTCCTATGTAGTTCTTGTCACGCTCTATTCCCGCCCCCAAGGGGGAGACATCTAACTGTGGACGTGACTTCTGCCCCCGGCAAAGGTTGACTTCTGGCTAGAACACTGGCTCTGTGGGCCAGTCCTGGTGGCGGCTGGTATCGAGTGCACTCACTGCCACCTCGCAACTATAGGCATCTATGAAATGCCGTGTGAGGCTATAGGCATCTATGATATTGTCGTAGTGCTATTCACTACACTAAGATTACCAGAAGGGCGCAAAGTAAGAACGGACAAGAGATGGTTCGTTTAACTTAATCTATTTTAGAGTATAACATATCCGACGCCTCAATGCCTCGGGTATTCTTGAAGTACCCAAAGGGCAGGGCGTGTCATCTTATACAGCTCTGCCAATAGACTTCAAGGACCAAAGGGGAGTCCTTCCTCTTTTGGCAGGGGTATTTTAACAGGCCTATTGGGCAGAAGAGGGTCCAAATCACCCAGGGCCATTGAGTATCTCTCCAGGGTATGTACATACGTACGGGTCAAATGTTTGTGTGTCTTGCAGTGCTGGGAATGGTTGACCTCTTGGCCTCTCCCATCCTCTTTAGGCACTTGATGCCCAGATGCTAAGTTCCATGGGTCCAGCCATATATCTAGTTGACATCTTCCATAAACATTGACCGTGCCCAGAAAAAATAAATGAGAGAGTAGTCAATTTCACCCTTGATCTTCAGCCTCACATGTTTATCTTCAGAACTTGTTTCAGGTTTCAGGCCCTGACTTCAACAGGACTTCATATAACTTTAGCATGACTTCAAAATGCTTGCGACATCCCCCACCGCCAAACTGAAATTACTATTTCAGACGGAGCATCAGCTATCTTCAGAGAGCCTTTTTCCATATATTCTAACTGACATTGTTTTAAAAAAAAACGGGGCTGAATTATTTAAAGTGTTGTCTAATTCTTCCTATTTCTATGAAATTCTAAACAGATTACAGGAACGTACAACTACTCTTATTGCTTACTAAAAATCTTCAGAAAGAGCTCCTATTTAGACGATATAAAACATGCAGAGCATTTGTTTTCTGGGAAGAGATTGATACAAACATTCTTACACAAAGTATTTAAAAAAATGAAAAATAAAAATTAAACTTTTGTATCACAATTACAATGTACAATTAGTAATCATTAACGACATTATTTAAGAGCAAAAACAAGTTTAGATCATTACGTTTATTTTTTTTAAAACAAAGTGTGGCTGTATATAATTACGGTGATTTAATCTTTGCGTTCATTGAGTTCGCAGAAGAACCCACTCCTCATTTAGTTCCTAGGTCGAGGGGCGGTATGCAGATCTTTGTGAAGACTCTTGATGGGAAAACCCATTACCTAGGAAGTGGAGCCATCTGACACCATTGAAAATGTAAAGTTAACAAAACAGTGATAATAGTAAAAAGATAGAAACTTAACATTACAATTGCAATATGTACCTACGACTCAGTGACAACATTTTATAAGAGTTTAAATTTAATCAGTATGATTACGTTAGTTCAATTATATAAAACATAAGTATGTATGAATTTTCAAATTGTAATATTTAGTAACATGCTATTTTAAAAAACATAGATTTCAGCATGCACAATTAGCAAATGGCACTTATTATAAGAAGCCTTATTCCATAATTTCTATACTTATCATACTTCTATAGGACATTGATTTGTCTTAAAACTAGGATTTATAACTATTTTCTCCTCTAGAGGACATTTCCTTTTTCTGTGTCCTCCAGACGTTGCCAAGAATGATGGGGAATTTCTCTTTCTCGTTTTGACCATCAGTTCGATTATGTGGCTTCAACGGTGACTTCAGGAGTTAAGGATCTTGGTTTTCTCTTTTGCTCATTAAATCTCTTGCTAGGCTTCCAGGTGCATTTCTCATATCCTGAGTCCTCCGCTCGACAACTTTGAGGTAGGCCCGGGTTGTACACTTACCACGAATCCTCTTCTTATTTTGGGGCCTGGCAAGACAAAGGGAAGGCGTCAATGCATCAACCGGATCAACCGGAACCCCTCCTGCCCATTTTCATGCGACTTTTGAGGTGGCCCTAGACTCTGACCACCTCTCATGCTCCTCCTCAAATAAAGCGCATCTCACTTCAATAGCTGAAAAATACGATCATAACCTGAAGTAGATTCCAAGGACGGAAATTAGAACCTAAAGTCGCTAATACAAGTGCAAACAAGGCTTCATATGACTTTTGGGTACACACAATGGCCATATGTCTGCATTCCGAGGCCTGCAACCTGCAACCGTAGGCGCTTGCAATTTCTATTTAATGGGCAACAGGGACTCGTTTGAAAGAAACAAAAAGAAACTTAAAATCTTACAATTTGCAGGTCGGGGCTACCTGAAAATACGTTTATACTTGCACATACATCTACACCGTGCTGATAGGTGTCTACAAGCCTTTAGCAAATAGCTGAATCACAAATAGTTTATTTACGTATGATTTTACTCTCTTCATTTATTCAAAAAAAAAAATCATTAAACACTGGGACCAGTCACTAAAGAGATACTCTTATTAATAGTGACTGCCATAGCATAAAAGCATGAATTCCAAACAATCACAAGTCATTTCGTTATTGCTGACGGCATTATGAAAATAATAATCAGCGAAAGGCAATGGAGTGATAACAACAGGAACAGCCCACAAAATAAGAGTAGCAAGAATACAAAGTCATGTTCACAGTAGCAAATAATAATCAAAAGAAATAAAACAATAAATAACAACACTAACTCAGGAATAATAGTGTATATGCAATTGAGACTAGCATTTCAAAGTAAGAACAGAGTCTTACACTCATACTTCACAACAATGCTCTTTTTAACACTGTGTCTTGGCTAATCGAATTCTTGCAGTCATGATATATATACTTACATGTATAAATAGGAGCATAGTCATCAACTTTCTGGTTGCGCAATTTGTCAGTGGGAGTTTTATCTATTTCCTAATATAGTTGCAATATGTGGCGGAACAACTTACACAATAATAAGTTCCACTGATGTCTTATCAGTATTTATGCAATATCAGCATGCAAAAACTTATCAACTGAAGTAAAATGTGGGCACACTTATCACCTAGCAACACTGTTAAAAAAATAAAAAGAATCAATAATGGCAACATTCTGTTAACATCAGGAAGGAGTATGTTTCAGTCCCGGGTAGGGCGAAAGACAGAAGATAGAGAGAAATAAATAGAGAGAGAGGAAGAAGAGAGTTGCCCGGGTGACCTTGAAGAAATACTTTGCAGTCTACCCCCATATGGTTCGAGAAAGAGGGACTACCTTCCTTCCAACACATTCATTGAAAACTCAAAAATCTAAATTAATACGAGAGTACTTATACATATAAAAGAAAATAAATAAATAAAAAAGTGAACAAATGCGAGCAATAATTATTTTTAGAGTTTTACATTTATTGCCGGAGGGCTATTTCCATCCCTCAATTAAACAAAGCAAAAACTTAAGTGTACAACTGCAGAAACATCGAAGCATACTTTTCTGTTCAACATCGCAAAGGACTTTACTGAAATAAGCATACGCATCCTTGTCTGTTATAACAATCCTTTCTCTTTCTATAACTCAAAGGGTTGAGTCGAAGCACACACTCGCTATAAGTCATCATGCCGCTAATGAAATTCAAACAAAATACTACGATCATACGTGATAATGTCTCTACTACTAGCAACAAAATTATGATTATCCTTCTTTAATGAACGACTTAAAAGGATTTAAGTATCATTATTTTTAAATTTCAACTCGACATGCAAGTTCTGGGAATCTCAGTTATTTTAATTAGCTCAATTGTAATTATAAATTTCACGACAATGATAGTAATTAACAATTCTTATCTCTAGATAAGCTTTTTCAAAACTGTAATTATAATGTATCAAAGGGAACAAATGTTAAAATTTTTTCAACACAAAGAATAATCTATTTAAAAAAACATGTACTTGAAACGAATATAGAAAGTTTGACTCTGTGTATGCCGTAATAGAATTAAAAATCATATTTCATTTGTAACATTAAAGAATGCATTTGGCTTAAGTTTCATAATCTCTTAAGGAGTTGTACATGAACAATTAATACCTATATATTTTCTACTATCTCAAATTAAGTTTTTCGAGTGACTATTCAACAGAACTACCTCAGGAGACAGGGGGAAGTTTGACATACAGCTTTTCTGTTTGTTTGTCCATACTTATGCATGGTTGGGTATTTTATTACCCTCTTTTTATTACTCTCTTTTCCCACCCAAATACTGCCCAAGGTTTGCCTTCTGGGCTGCAAATGACTAGCTTTTGTGGGGAGATGTGCGTACGGGCGCCTTTTCCTCCCCTGTTCCTTTGGCTTCTGGATCAGCTTCTTGTCAGCTCACACTCCTTCTTTATGACCAAGCTGGAATGATAGTGGCAAACTTTATCACTGCGTAAAATCTAAGTGTTATATTATCATGCGTTATCTCTAACACTCGGTATGGACCTAAATACAAGGGGAACGTTTTATATTGGTGGTTGAAATTTTTTACGTAGACTCTATCGCATACTTTGGCTTCATGCCACTTTGTGCTATGCCTAATATCATACTCCTTTGCATACCTCTCTTTCTGTTTATCTAGGACGGCCGCCGTGGGTTCATAGGTCTTCCTGACGATATTTACAGCAAACGTTCTAAGACTCTCAATATCATACACGGGCAAGAGCTTTTGCGGGGCAAATGTTCCCAAGGTAATATGGGATCTTCCCCAAACACAAGGAAATAGAGGGAGTCACCAATTGACTTATGCAAAATTGAGAGCCTGTTCCGCTTGTTTCAGGTGCAGGTTTTATCCGTGGGGATCAGAGGCAGCGAGTTGATGTAATATAGTAATAATTGAGGCATTTCTTCTCTCTACTAACCCGTTAGCTTGCGGTCTATAAGCCTGGACCGCTACATGGTTAACTCACACCAGCTCGGATAAGCCCCGGAAAACTTCTTTCATGAATTCGTGTCCATTATCAGTCACTACTTCTTGAGGATATCCAAATACTAGCGTGAACTGTTGTAGGGCAACGGCTACCGAGGCCGCGCTCTTATTCTTCATCACATACGTGAAGGTGTATCTTGTGCATTCGTCTGTAAGTACGAAAATGTTCGAGTAGCCATCATATAATCTGGGCAGGGGGGCCTATCAAGTCGCAATGAACTCTTCCCCATTTAAAACTGCATCTTGGCCAGATTCGGGCAGGTGGGAACGTACTATGCTGCCGTTTGAAGCAGTTGCATACATGACAACTCTTAATATACACTGCAAAACGTCTTTATACATCCCTTCCCAATAGAATTGGGTACTTAGCAATCGATACATTTTCTCGATTCCCCATATGGCCAGCCGTGGGACTCGTGTGACATAGAAAAAGGGCGTGACCTTGGAACTCCTCGAGAAGTACTGCCACGTATCCCCCTTCTCCGCTCTTTCGCTTAAATATTTTATATAGTATTCCTTCTTCTATTACGAATGAATTGATTCGGTGTCGAATTTTGGAAGGGATTTCACCGGCCATTCCTTGCAAGAGTTTCTTCACTTCGCCCCACAATGTATCCCCGTCCTGCTTCCTTACAAGCTCTTCGCGATTCCACCCACAAATGCCCCCCTCCCGCTCATTCATGCTCACTCGCTCACTCACTCGTTCATACCCGCAACTCTCACTCTGTCTTTTCTCTCCATCACTTCCCCCATTCACTCTTTTATTTACCTCGCGAGGGTGTTTTTCCCCATCACTCTGAAGGAGTGTGTGCGCGGAATAGGGATCGGCCCCAGCAGTTGCAGGACTGTTCGTGTCCACAGTCCTATGACTTGCGTTTCACATTGAATGGGTAATGGCCAGGGCGGGGACTTCTCGCACTCCCCTGCTCAGGGCGTCTGCTACTTTGTTACTTTTTCCAGGTACATACTCAAGCCCCTGTATATTAAACTGCATAAGTCTTAACAGCCATCGGGAAAGTCTTTGATTATTTAGCGGACTGTCATACACGTACTTCAAGGGTAAATGATCGCTACGAATTATCAATGGTTATCTGAGTAGGGAATATTTGTTTTTCTAACACAAACACGATGGCCAGTGCCTCTAGTTCAATTGATGCATATCGCCACTCAGTGTCTGTAAGCGCTCGGGAAGTGAAACTAATTGGGCGGTCCCTTCTCTCGTTGTCTACCTGGGATACTACTCCGCCGATCGCGACGTCGGAGGCATCACACGTGACACAGAACGCCCGATCAAATTTAGCATAAGCAAGCACTTGGGTAGACATTAAGGCGCTCTTTAAAGCTACAAACGCGGCCTCTTGCTTAGGCATCCAGCTAATCTGGTGCATATTTCGGAGTCTATCTAGGGGCCGGGAGATGCCCGCGTATTTCTCAATAAATTTACGGTACTAAGAGCAAAGTCCGAGAAATGATCTAACATCTTTACAAGTTTTGGGTCTCACAAAATTTTCTATGGTTTTTACCTTATCATGCAATACTGCCACACCCACGGATGACAATTTGTGTCTGAGAATATCCCTCTGCTTTGAAGAACTGACATTTAGATCATTTCACATGCAGGTTATTCTGCCTCAGAGCTTCTAAAACAGAAATGAGATTCCGAGCATGTTCTTCAAAGATCTTTCCGATTATTACCAAGTCATCTAAATATACTAGCACGGCGTTACCGATGAGGCCCAGGAGCACCACTGTCATGAGTCTGCTGAAATGACTGGGAGCATTTTTTTAACCCAAAAGGTAGACGATTGAACTCGCAGAGGATATTATTCACTGAAAAGGCGGTTTTAGCTT
This sequence comes from Halocaridina rubra, assembly GCA_037179515.1. Lineage (NCBI taxonomy): Eukaryota > Metazoa > Arthropoda > Malacostraca > Decapoda > Atyidae > Halocaridina > Halocaridina rubra. The sequence goes on from JAXCGZ010020761.1 coordinate 253,248, forward strand.
TACTCTTCTATTCCAAGACTACCTGGTGGTAACCCGCTAGGAGGTCGAGAGTGATAAAATACTTAGCGTCGCTGACGTGACACAGTACATCTTCAATTATAGGGAAGGGGAATTTATCACCTTCGGAAATTAAATTTAGTTTGCGGAAATCTACGCATAGCCGAAGGTCTCCATCTTTCTTCTTTACTACTACAATGGGGCTATGCCAAGGGCTTTTAGATTATGTAATGATGCCCTTTCTCTCTAAATCAGCTACCATTCCCTCAGATTTCCTCTCATAGACAAACATAGTGCGGTAGGGTTTTGCAGAGGTAGGAGGATGACTTCTCGTGTTGATATCAAATGGCATAAGGGTGTATTCCCCAAGAGAGTCAGAATCTAAGGAAAAAACATCATGATATTTAGCGACAGGTTCAGTCATGAAAGCAGAATGTTCAGCAGCGCTCAACCCTCTCGCTAACGCCTGCAAATTTGCGACACATTCTGGGCCTTTGGCGACCCCTATGACAACATGTAATGGAACCAACGAGGGCCAGGGGTGAGGATGAGCCATCACTACTTGATCTAGTATTCACAGATAATGTGTTGGATATTGAAAGAATTGAGTATGAACCACCACTTGGAAAGAGTGACCACTGTGTGTTGTTGATGGAGTATATCATTGAAGATATTCTGCCTGAGAGTAGAGGCACTGAGGACATGAGGAGGAACTATCTGAAAGGAGATTACATCAAAATGAATGAGCATTTTGCAGTTATTGACTGGAGAACCTTATTTTACAACAAATCTGTACAAGAAATGTATGACATCTTTTGTGAGAAATATGAGAAGATAGTAGATTGCTGCATACCTATCACCAAAGTAGGTGTAATTCATGCCAGAGAGAAATGGTTCGATAATGGGTGTAAAAGAGCTAAGGAGTGGAGAGACAAATGCTGGAAAAGGTATAGGAGGAGAAAAAACATAGATGCCTGGCAAACCTACAAAAGAGTAAGAAATGACTACCTAAGTAAAAGGAGAGAGGCAGAGAGAGACTATGAGAGGGACATCACCAGGAAGGCTAAAGAAAATCTCAAGCTTTTCCACAGCTTTATCAGAGGAAAACTGAAAGTAAAAGAACAGGTTTTAAGGCTAAAGAGAGCGGATGGAAGCATCACTGAGACGGATGAAGAGATCTGCAAAGAATTGAACAAGGAGTTTCAGTCAGTATTTACAGTAGAAAATACCCCACATCCTCAGATTGCAGAGATAGAAGCTCAAGGGCCGGTATTAGAGAACATCAACCTTACAGCCACAGAGGTATGCAAAGCGCTGATGGATTTAGATGTTCATAAAGCTACAGGTCCTGATGACATATCCCCTCATGTACTTAAAAAATGCGCAAACTCAATATCAGTGGCACTAAGTATCATATTCAAAGAGTCACTGGAGTCAGGGGAGATTCCAAGATGCTGGAAACAAGCAACTGTGATACCTATCTTCAAAAAGGGAAGGAGGGATACGTCTCTGAACTATAGACCAGTTTCCTTGACCAGCATAGTTTGCAAAGTTATGAAGTAACTACTAAGGAAACATATCTCTCTTCACTTGGAATCCTTCAACTTTTTATCAGTGAGGCAACATGGCTTCAGAGAAGGTAGATCAACAGTAACAAACTTATTAGAATTTTATGATGAGGTAAGCCGAATCTTACAGGAAAGAGAGGGCTGGGCAGATTGCATATTCCTAGACTTCCAGAAAGCGTTTGACACTGTTCCACATGGGAGACTTATTAGGAAGCTGCAAGCAATGACTAGAATAGGTGGAAATATTTTGGAATGGATAAAAACTTACTTAGAAGGAAGGGAACAGAGGGTTAGAGTAAGACACTCAGTGTCTGAATAGAGAAGAGTTAGTAGTGCAGTTCCACTGGGTTCAGTTTTAGGGCCACTTTTGTTCCTTGTATATGTAAATGACCTACCAGAGTCTGTAAATTCATTCATGAATATGTTTGCAGATGATGCGAAGATTGTGAAGAAAGTAAAAAACGAAAACAATGGTAGAGAACTTCAGGAGGATCTAAATAATCTGCATGAGTGGTCAGAAAAGTGGCTAATGAAATTCAATGCTTCAGAATGTAAGGTAATGAGAATGAGTACAAGTGCGAGAAGGCCCAAGCTTGACTACTCGGTGGATGGAGTACAACTTCAAGAGACAGAAAATGAGAGAGATCTAGGAGTAAACATACTGACAGATTTGTCTCCAGAAATACATATAAATGGCATAGTAAGGGCAGCATATGCATTCTTATCAAATGTAAGGGTAGCCTTCAGGCACATGGACAAGGCAATGTTCAGAAATATTCATGTAACCTATGTGAGGCCAAAACTCGAATATGCAGCCCCCTTTTGGAATCCACACTTGAAAAAGCACATAGCTAAGCTTGAAAAAGTTCAAAGACATGCCACGAAACTGGTGCCAGAAATACGCAATCTCAGTTATGATGAGAGGCTGAGGGAATTAGAATTACCATCACTGGAAGCTGAAGATTGAGGGGGGATATGGTGACAGTCTTTAAATTCCTTCATGGTTATGATAGAGTGGATAGGGATCGATATTTCGATATGGCTGGCTCTAGAACTAGAGGTCATAGTTTGAAGCTTCGTAAGAAAACTTCTTTGCAGGATGTAAGGAAATACTTTTTCAGTGTAAGAGTAGTTGATAATTGGAACTGGCTAAGCGAGGAGGTAGTTAATGCTATCTCAATCCATAGTTTGAAGGACAGGTATGATAAGTATCACTAAGTCTAAAATGGAAGCGATCAGGAGACGGGAAGATACGAGCTTTGGGCTCTTTCCCGTAAACACAATTATGTAATCACTGCCGCACTTCTTCGAATTTGACGATTTTCGTGTTTCTAGGAATAATTAACTGGACCGGTGATATATTGACACACATGACACTTAATTACTGGGATCCATTGGGAATTTTCAGCAATTTACTAGGAAAATAATCAGCATATTCTCCGATAAATTCTGCGTACAAGACTTGTTCCCCCCGGGACTACTCGTGAGGTGATAGCTTCCAAGACACATGCAGTACCGCTCTCAATAATTTCTTCCCGATGCGTTACAATGTAATTATCGTTTTCTTCTTTCGACAGGCATGCAGATACTGAAACGCGAGCAGAACATGAAACTACATCCCTCTCGTATACGGTTACGGTAGTTTTCCCCTGTGTGTTAACAATATTTATTCCCGACTTTACTTTGTCCTCGAAACCAATTATTACTTTTGTCTGTTCAATACTTAACTTAGGCAACACAAGGAAGGCACATTTAAATCTTGTGAGGCACCCCTCAAAGGCAATCACTTGTTTCACTACCTCTTTAACTTTAACAAAATTTGGGGTATTATCGCCCACTGTAGTTATTACTACTGAAGTATCTAATTTAGTGATGGGTTCTGCAACAATACTACGATCAATTAACGATACGGCTGAGCCCGTATCTAGCAAAGCAAATTGACGGATTCCACCGATCGCAATTTCTACTAGTAAGATCCCATTACTCATTAGACAGAAACTACAAGTACTTAGCTGTGCTGAGGAGCTTGTCCGGTGATGTCCACGATCTCCCAGTCTGAAGGAGCGGCGGCTTCTCGCTGCTGAGTGTCCTGAAGGTTCACTGGAGGGTTCCGTTGGGGCATTGCAGTTTTTTTTCACCTGCAATGCTCCATGAGTCATTCTCTTGGATGGGCATTTATCAGCTCGATATCCAGACCCCAGGGAATTGAAGCAGAGCATGCCTGCACTCCCCGTTTGCTCGCATTGCTCACATCAGTGACCCAGGCCGTGACAATTGGCGTATCTTTCTCTCTCCGCTGCTCGGGATCTCGGCGCTCATTCGTTCGCCATGGCTGCGATGGGGATCCCTGCCACATTTAGGAGCCTTTCCTGTTTGATATCCTCTTCCGAGAGACCAAGTCCGGGGTGGCTCTCAAACCGATTCACCAGCAGTCGCACTAGGTCATGATCTGGTATATTCGATTTCAGTAGGAAATGGCACCTCTCCGGAACGGTGCTCCGCAAAGCACCTCGCACAATACTTCACCGCATATACATATTATCGGCACTTTCACTCACTGAACTCCTTAAAGATTCAATCCTCTTCGCATACCAATTCAACTGTTCTCCGCATCTTCGAGCACTATTTCTAATTTTGTTTTTAGAGTTTCTTCACTCTGTCGCACTGTGAAATATTTTAGGAATCGATCCTTAAAAGTTTCCCAATTTTTAATTTGACCACTCGTCTTCGCCCACCGTCTCGGATACAAATCCGGTGCACCTTTTTACTACTTTGTTTATGGGGTACTCGTTTGGTCCACTCGGCACTTCTCATCCGCAGACCCAAATGTTTCAGGAAGTCGGCCGCAGGGAATGTGGGTGGGTGTTCGAGGACTTTTACATTTGCGCCGTCAAAGTATAAAGGACAGTCTTTTACTCAGGGCACCCTTCCAACAAGGGCACGGGGTGGGGGCATGGGCTGCTGCGCTCCCTGCATCACCACTGGGTTCGGAGCGGCAGGCTGTTCGTCGATGTTTGAGGTGTCTGTCTCGCTGTCGGCGCTGTCACCGTCGACCAAGTTTCTTCTCTACGGAGCGGCCTCGGCGCTGGTTTGTAGGCGTTGTACTTGCTCCTCTAATTGGAGAATTTTACAGTTCTTCTCCTCCTCACTCATTTCCTGCACTGAGGAGTATGGTTCTTCTACGTTTGCCATTCTTTTTTTCTTCGCATGGGTTTCAACTGGCATATAAAATTGTCTCTTTCATACTTATTTCAGCCACCACTGTCGTAGTGTTATTGACTATATTAATATGATTACCAGAAGGGTGCAAGGTAAGAACGGACAAGCGGTGGTTCGTTTAATTTAATTTATTTTAGAGTACAACATATCAGACGCCTCAATACCCCCGACCCTTATGACTATCAAAACTCTGATCTATTCGTGCCCCGGGGAAAGTAATAACTAAAGAACTCTCTCTCTGACTGCCTCGGATATTCTTGAAGTACCCAAAGGGCAGGGCGTGCCATCTTGTATAGCTTTGCCAATAGGCTTCCAGGACCAAAGGGGAGTCCTTCCTCTTTTGGGAGGGGCTATTTCAACAGGCCTATTGGGCAGAGGAGGGTCCAAATCGCCCAGGGCCATTCAGTATCTCTCCAGGGTATGTACATACATACGGGTCAAATATTTGTGTGTCTTGCGGTGCTGGGAATGGCTGACCTCTTGACCTCTCCCATCTTCTTGAGGCACTTGATGCCCAGATGCTAAATCCCATGGGTCCAGCCATATATCTAGTTGACATCTTCCATAAACATTGACCGTGCCCAGAAAAACAAATGGGAGAGTATGCAATTTCACTCTTGATCTCCAGCCTCACATGTTTCTCTTCAGAACTTGTTTCAGGTTTCAGGTCCTGACTTCAGCAGGACTTCATATAACTTCAGCATGACTTCAAAATGCTTTCCGAAATATCTCCAATATTTCGGACTAAGCATAATTACTTTCATGAGAGCCTTATAATTTTCTAACTATCATTATTTTACAAAAAATGTAGTAGAACTATCTAAGGAACTGACTTATGAAACTATTACAATCTCATTCAATTATCTAAACAGAATACAGGAATATCAAAATTACTATGCAAAAAGCTAACTGAGAAAAATATGTTCCTTATAATAAGCATTGTAATTAAAGTCCAAAAATCAAACTTGGAAGTATTCTCAATTGCAATATATACTAGTAAGCATTAACAAAATTATTTAAGAACAAAGCTTAGTAAGCTATTACATTACTCAACGGTGCACAAAACATTTGTCATGGTGTGAAAAGAGTTAAAATGGTGTGAAAAGAGTTAAAAATATTCACAATTACAATATGTAATTACTATTCAAGGACAAACTGACAGGAGAACTCAATGAACATAATATAAAACACAGTTGGCTATGATCTGCAAAGATTAAATCATGACTTAAAACAATGATAATATTTAAACAGAAAAACAATTTATTATGATTTTTGCAAATTGTAACATTTAACACACGTTATAGTGAGAAAAAAATACAATTCAACATGCACAATTGATCAGTGACACTTATTCTAATAAAACTTAAAAATAAAGGAGACTGAGTTTTTTTTTACTCTCTATTACGTTTAAAATTATCTTAAAACTAAAAGAAAAAAAAATTACAATATTTGGTCTTCACAAATCGTGGTCAAAGACGGTGGGGACATTTTCTTTCCCATATCTATCAGTTCGAATACGTGACTGTAAGAGGGATTACTGAATTTAAAGGATATTGATTCTCTCTTCTGTCCATTACCCTTGTTGCTAGGTCTTGGGATTTGTTGTATTCTAATTTCCTGGGACCTTCGCCTGATAACTTTGAGGTAGCTCCGGTTGTAACAACGTACCACGAATCCTCTTTTTATCTTGGAGACTGGCCAGACAAAGGGAGGGAGTTGATGCATCAAACTATCAACCGGAACCCCTCCTGCCCGCTCTCATGCAACTTTTGAGGTGGTCCTATTGACCACTTCTCACGCCCCTTCTCAACGAGGCGCATCTCCCTCCAATAGCTGAAAAATAAGAACATAGCCTGGAGTAGATTCTAAGGCCGGAAATTAGAGCCAAATGTCGCCAGTACAAATGCAGAAAGAATACATATGACCTCTGCATACAAACAAAGGTCTTTTGTCTGCATTCAGAGGGTATATTTTGCCTCCCTGCATCTGCAGGTGCTTGCGATATCTCCCATGAGTAAAAGGGACTGGTTTGTGAAAATAAAATTTTAAAGTTGCAGGTCGGGGCTGCCTGGAAATAGGGTGGTAATGGAAAGTATGTGTCTACACCATAAGATTATTATTCTAAGATACTTAGGACTTAGCTAGTATCTGATACATAACATTAGTATACTATAGATATAAAACAGAAAAGTCATGAAACGCTGAGAACAACCACTAAAGAAATATTCTTATTTGCAGTGACTACAGTAACATAAAAGCATGAATTCAAGATAAAAAATGCAACTCATTAGGTTACTGCTGATAGCATTTACTAAAATAATCATTATGCAAAAGGCCATGGAGTGATAGCAACAATAACAGCCAACATAATGATAACAATAATAATCATGATCATGATAAGAATAATAAAAATTAAATAAAAAACACTAAATCAGGAATAGCAGTACATATGCAATTGAGTCTGGCATTTTGAAGTAAGAACAGAGTTCTATACTTATATTTCATAATAATGCTCATCTAACACAATCTTTTGACTATTTGAATTCCTGCAGTCATAATACATATATATATATATATATATATATATATATATATATATATATATATATATATATATATATATATATATATATATATATATATATATATATATATATATATATATATATATATATATATATATATATATATATATATATATATATATATATATATGAGCATAGTCATCAACTTTCTGGTTGCCCAGTTTATCAGTGGGAGCTTTATCTATTTTCAAAAACAGTTGCAACATATGGCAGAAAAAAACATATAATAAGCAGTTCATCTTATGTTTTATCAGTATTTATGCAATATCAGCATGCAAAAATTTATCAACTGTAATAAAACTTGGGCACATTTATCATCTAGCAAGTTTTCAAAGGAATCTAAAAAGAATCAATGATTATAATACTCTGTCAACATAGAGAAATAACATAGTTTTGTATGTAAAGGGTAAAAGAGGATGAGAGAGAGAGAGAGAGAGGGAGAGAGAGAGAGGGAGAGAGGGAGAGAGAGAGAGAGAGAGAGAGAGAGGGAGAGAGAGAGGAGAGAGAGAGAGAATTTATTTTTTCTTCAAAAAAAAGAAACCTAGAATTTTCGCATATAGGTCCCTTTTTTTTTTTACTTGACTTCCTGCCCAAACTATACAAGGGGACAGAGCGCAACTTCAACCATTTTCTAAGGTCTAAAAAAAGAATAAAAACAAAATAACTTAGTGTACAAATAAAGAAACATCGAAGCATAAGTCTAGTCTTTTTTCTGTTTAACATTGCAAATAACGTTAGTGAAACAAGCATACACTTACTTGTCTATTATGGCAATCTTTTCTCTTTCTATAAATCAGAGGGTTGAGTTGAAGCACACACTCACTATAAGCCAACACACCTCTGATGAAAATAATGCAAAATATTACATTCATATGTGATAGTATCTCTACTACTATCAACAAAATTACGATTATGTTAATTAGCTCAATTGTAATCATAAACTTCATGACAATGATAATAATTAGCAATAATTATCTCTAGATAAGTCTTTCAAAATCCTTTTTTAATTACAATATATCAAAGGGATAAAGATATTAAAGATGTTTCAACACACACAAAAATATATGAAAAACATGTATCTGAAAAAATATAAAAAGCTTGACTCTGTGTATGCAGTAATGAAATTAAAAATAATATTTCATTTGCAACATTAAAGAATGAATTTTGCTTAAGTTTCATAATCTCTTTAGGAGTTGTACATGAAAAATTAAGATATATATATATATATATATATATATATATATATATATATATATATATATATATATATATATATATATATATATATATATATATGTTCTTCTACTAACTCAAATTTAAAATTTTTCTAGTGACTATTCAACAGAATTACCCCAGGAGACAGGGGGGAGTTATATATTTTTCTCCTTTTCGTACTTACAATCGGGTTGGTACTTAACTAGCTTCTTTTTTTACTCTCTTCCCTTATTCCTACCCAAAGATACTGCTCAATATCTGTCTTCTGGACTTCAAATGGCTAGCTTTTGTGGGGAGGTTTGCATGTAGGTGCTGTTCCCCCCCTGTCTCTTCGGTTTCTGGATTAACTTCGTCTCTTTCAAATACAGAAAACGGCTGTTTGACATTCTTGTTGTCATTTCTTGTGAATTTACACTCCCTTCTTCATGACCAAGCTGAAATAATTGTGACAAACATTATCATGGCTAAAATTTCAGACAAATAATGTATATACTGTAGCTGGAAAGGAAATAGAGAATCAGTCATAGATTCGGGTCCTTCATCACTTAATATCTATCTTGGAATTCTCGAAAATCGAATAATAATCTCGTTGGGGGAGTAGGGGACAAAACAAAAATAAAATAAAATCTGCATCTCAACCATATCTGGGCAGGTGGAGACTGACGTTGACTCAAAAATATCTCTGAATAGACATCGCAACAGCTACATCACCTCCCAATAAAATAACAATCATATGGCCAGATAAAGACACGGTGACGCAGGGGAAGAATCCTCGCAGACTCCATCCCCATCATGCTTCCCCAATGGTCTTTCCCGGGGCTCCACTCACAAGAATTTTCCCCCCTATGATACCCCCGGTCAGTCATACTCATTCTCTCCCGCACTCGCTGCATCACTTCAAAACATTCACTCCCTTTCTCTCTGTATACTTCCCTTCTACTTACAACTCATTGGTTCCCTTTCCCATCACTCTGAAGGAGTGCGTGTTTGAAGTCTTGGTCGGCCCAGGGGTCGCATGACTGCGTCACTAGTCCCAAGTTCCCCCAATACCCCCACTAGAGTGCATTAAGGCGACACACAATTTCCCTCCCTTCACAGCACAAATCACTCGACTTTACTTTTACCGCCTGCATAGCGAAAAAAAAAAAACTCGTATTTAACAGTAAAGATCTAAATAACATCATAGAATTTTCTTATTCTTCAAAAGGATATCTTATATACGTAATTTAATATCAATTTCTTTATAATGCAATGTTAGAAGAATGATCGATCATTCCCACTAAACTTTTCTCTCGCCAAAATATCACCCACGAAAAAAAAGAAAGAACCTTGGAAGCGGATGTAAGGAATTTCTCACTCGATTTCTTACGCTTTAAGAAATTAATATAAAAAAACTATTTTACACATACATTAAATCTTTTTCAATTAAAAGGAATACATTTGCCTGTTTAATAATTAACTTAGGCAATAATAAAAATAAAGTGAACACCCAATGCAATTACTCGTTATATTATTCAAATTATAACAAAAATAGTTTATTACTGCTTATAGCTATTAGTACAAATTATCCATGTTAGTGATGGGTACAGAAATTCTACTTTTATTAATTTACTAGTGCCATACACCCTTTTATATGCGGGGTGGCTGAATCAAAGCATAACTACAAAGTAATATGGCGGAGTCCGCCGACCTCAATTTCTTTTAATAATGGTCCCATTACTCACTAGATACAGATCACAAGTACTTAGCTATATTGGGAAACTGCTTGAAGAATGTCACGGTAACAGGCAATGGAGGAGGGGGTTCTTCTTTTTAATTTGATGATTTTCCCGCCAATGTCGTCCATCTCTCTCGTAAAATCGACGAATCGCCATCTTCCTGGTTGGATCCAGCAACATATAACTTCTAGTAAGGGGCGTTTTCACTCAAAGTCCTGATCACACTGCGGCGCACTGTGACGGTGGCATACATGGAGGCGCTGTTTCTCTTCTTACTGCTGGGGCCTTGCCAATACGGGGGCGGGGAGAGTGACTGGTTCTGTAACTTGATACTGTAAGTGTAGTGGGAAGCTGAGGCTTTCTCCTTCGACGTCGCTGTCTTGCTGCTTGTAAGTGTCTAGAAGTTTCTTCAACACTCGGACATTTCTTCCATAGATGCATCTATCTGTTTCTTCTGTGAAGATATAGGCATGAAATGATCCCGAGCTGATCACCAGTATCGTAGAGTACTTCTCTCTCTACGAATATTCTTCTCACCTGAATTCCTAATATATTATTTTAGACTTGGTAGCGAGGTCGGTGATAACAGATAAGCATCTTCTTCTTTAAAGTTGTTTATTAGAGTATACACTTATTTAATTCCTCAGAGCTCCCATTCCTATGTAGTTCTTGTCACACTCTATTCCCGCCCCCAAGGGGGAGACTTCTAACTGTGGATGTGACTTCTGCCCTCGGCGAAGGCTGACTTCTGACTAAAACACGAGCTCTGTTGGCTAGTCCTGGTGGCAGCTGGTATCGAGTGCACTCACTGCCACCTGGCAACAATAGGCATCTATGAAATGCCGTGTGAGGCTATAGGCATGTATGATATGCCATACGACACAACAACAACAGCAACAACAATAATAATAATAATAATAATAATAATAATAATAATAATAATAATAATAATAATAATAATAATAATAATAATAGTAATAATAATAGAAACATATATCCTGTGTCACTCCCATAAGTATATTCCTTCTAATTTGAGGAAGGTAGAAGTAGTGTAAATGTTTAAATCCAACAATTATTTGTAAATTACCCTTTTTTCAAAACAATTTACTATATTTACTAATGATATCTGCTTTATATAGCCTCTCTTTGCCCGAACCTTTTTTAATGAAGATAGGGTAAGGGAGCCCCTCTTGTGGTAAATAACCCTAAACAACTCTTCAGAATCATAGAATACATCGCTGGACTTGTGGCGTCAACTGTGAAACAGCATCTCCACTAGCATGGGCCTCGAAAAGGGGAAGATGCCCATACCCTAGGTCTTATGAAAATACTAACCGTCGGTCCTTTATTATTATCTAGGATAAGGTGTTGTAGTACTTAGCATGGTAGGCTTTGAAGATATGAACTAGCAGAGTTCCTTTGCTTTCTGGAGAGAAGTTGAAGTGTGCACAAATAACAGAACTCTCTCTACTCAGGCTAAATACTTCTACACGGTTTGCAAAAAAAAAGAAAAAAAAATCAGTGCTGCTTTAGATGTAATGCAACAAATTTCAGGTCTTTTTTTTTTTAACTACTGCATCAGTATGGTATAAAACATCCTTTATTTCATATAATTAAGCAGTGTCCTAATAAGGAAAACAAGAAGTGAATAATTGAAACAGTGATTGAAACAGTTCACTTTGAAGTCGAATTGCATTTTCTGCCCTACATAGGTTCTCGGTTTTATTTTTTATTCCAAGTTTTCTTTGTAGCCCCGATGTTTCTTAGTCTGATTTATTATTTGATTAACTATTCAATATAATTGCTGCTTGTTAAAACGAGGGAATGGTAGTGAAGAATTAAAGTAATGATTGCGGTGTCCATGTGTAGTCTAGTTGCAATGTCGGGTTGGAACATAGTCTACTTATATTTTCTTAGATTAAAAAAGAAAAAAGCAGACTGCTAATTGCTAAGCAAGAAAAGGATCACAATGAAGATTTGAAACAAAGTTAAATCTTCTTTCTGTAGGCTATGAAATATGTAGTTTGCTGCATGCTAAACAGTAAAAAGACAGAACTAAGTCCGAGAGCGCCTTGTCAAGAAGAGATAAGTTGACCTCCTGCAGAGAAACTAGTCTGCACTCCCTTCTTACAATGTAGCTGAATTGTAGGGAAGGAACGTTGAAAGTTGTTTTTTTTACCTTAGAACAAAAATAATGAACTAGTACTTTTCTAAGAATGAGTACTCTGTTTGTCGTAGGAGGCGACCTAAGGATACAAATGATGGATTAAGCTCTACCTCCCTGATGATATGTTCTTTCTGCAAACAACCAAAAGATACTTGAGATAAGGCTCTGCTTTAATCCAGAGAAAATCCACATCAATGGCTGAATCGAGTTATATGAAAATGGTTGAAATAAAATGGTAAGAGAACAGGATTTTGTTTATATTGCAGAGAAATGTCTTTTGAATGTATTCCAAAATAAATAACGAAAGGTCTAAATAAAGAAGAGGACGTTTTCCGAGATAAATATCGATATGTCTAAATACAATGATGAGAGAACGGGATATTATTTATATTCCCAAGAAATGGTCTCTTAATATTTTGCCAAGATAATGTAACGAAAGGTAGAAATGAAGTTTAATAAAAAAAAGTCGAGATTTTGCTTGTATTCATTAAAAAAAACTTCTGAAAGTTTTGCCAAAAGATATATAACGAAAGATCGGTCGAAAGAAAATAACAGAAACTTAACTTTTTGGGGACAGACCTGCAAATTATTGGCTTCGAAACCACAAAGGTAAATTTATTGTTCAACCATGATTACGTAATGCAGTGTTTCTCAACATTTTTTAGGGCCCGCATCCCTAGAAAATGCTTGCTTAGTGTTGGCACCCCATAAATATTATTACATTCGAATATGAAGAAATCTGACTTCTGGCAGCTACCTCAGAGATGATTCGTGACCCATCACTCGAAGGGCAAGAGTCGTTCTTTATCACGCTCCCTGAAATTCATTCCTGCACCACCCTTGGAGATTCGGGCACCCCAGATTGGAAACCTCGAGCATAACGGGTCATTTGTCATAGGAGCAAACTACAATTTGGCGATCCCGTCTCCTTAAGCCCCTCTCTTTTTTCCTCTTCTCCTTTATTTTACCTGACCCAGAAACTCTTGCAATTCTTGACTGAGAATAGGAGTCTCTGTTCATGTTTTTTGGAAATCTGATGTTATCATTATTTCAAGAACAATAATAATAATAATAATAATAATAATAATAATAATAATAATATTATTAATAATAATAATAATAATAATAATAATAATAATAATAATAATAATAATAATAATAATAATAATAATAATAATAATAATAATATTATTATTATTATTATTAGTATCATTATTATTATTATTATTATTATTATTATTATTATTATTATTATTATTATTATTATTATTATTTATTTAATTATTCATTTCACTTCGTTGATAAGATAAAAGGTATGATTTGCATCAGAGGGTAAATTTTTAGTTTTTTAATAAATAATAATAATAATAATAATATATATATATGTATATATATATATATATATATATATATATATATATATATATATATATGTGTGTGTGTGTGTGTGTGTGTGTGTGTGTGTGTGTGTGTGTGTGATTACCTAATTGATTACCTAATTGTGTTTACGGGAAAGAGCCCAAAGCTCGTATCTTCCCGTCTCCTGATCGCTTCAATTTTATACTTAGTCATACTTATCATACCTGTCCTTAAAACTATGGATTGAGATAGCATTAACTACCTCCTCGCTTAGCGAATTCCAATTATCAACTACTCTTACACTGAAAAAGTATTTCCTTACATCCTGCGAAGAAGTTTTCTTACGAAGCTTCAAACTATGACCTCTAGTTCTAGAGCCAGCCATATCAAAATATCGATCCCTATCCACTCTATCATAACCATGAAGGAATTTAAAGACTGTCACCATATCCCCCCTCACTCTTCTAGCTTCCAGTGATGGTAAGTCTAATTCCCTCAGCCTCTCATCATAACTGAGATTGCGTATTTCTGGCACCAGTTTCGTGGCATGTCTTTGAACTTTTTCAAGCTTAGCTATGTGCTTTTTCAAGTGCGGATTCCAAAAGGGGGCTGCATATTCGAGTTTTGGCCTCACATAGGTTACATAAATATTTCTGAACATTTCCTTGTCCGTGTGCCTGAAGGCTACCCTTACATTTGATAAGAATGCATATGCCGCCCTTACTATGCCATTTATATGTATTTCTGGAGACAAATCTGCCAGTATGTTTACTCCTAGATCTCTCTCATTTTCTGTCTCTTGAAGTTGTACTCCAGCCACCGAGTAGTCAAGCTTGGGCTTTCTTGCACTTGTACCCATTCTCATTACCTTACATTTTGAAGTATTGAATTTCATGAGCCACTTTTCTGACCACTCATGCAGATTATTTAGATCCTCCTGAAGTTCTCTACCATTGTTCTCGTGCGTGTGTGTGTGTATGTGTTTGTGCGTGTGTGTATTTTTTCTGTTTTCACACCCATATATGGTTATTTTATTAATGTCATTCCTCGCATGTTTTCTTTGTCTATATGTTTATTACTTTGTTTCCAAATATGTTAAACTTTTTTCGAAAGTGTATGATCAAGAGCCTTAGACTTTATATATATATATATATATATATATATATATATATATATATATATATATATATATATATATATATATATATATATATATATATATATATATATATATATATATATATATATATATATATATATATATATATATATATATATATATATATATATATATATATATATATATATATATATATATATATATATATATATATATATATATATATATATATATATATATATATATATATATATATATATATATATATATATATATATATATATGTATATATATATATATATATATATATATATATATATATATATATATATATATATATATATATATTATATATATATATATATATATAGTATATATATATATATATATATATATATATATATATATATATATATATATATATATATATATATATATATATATATATATATATATATATATATATATATATATATATATATATATATATATATATATATATATATATACATATATATATATATATATATATATATATATATATATATATATATATATATATATATATATATATATATATATATATATATATATATATATATATATAGTATATATATATATATATATATATATATATATATATATATATATATATATATATATATATATATATATATATATATATATATATATATATATATATATATATATATATATATATACTGTATATATATATATATATATATATATATATATATATATATATATATATATATATATATATATATATATATATATATATATATATATATATATATATATATATATATATATATATATATATATATATATATATATATATATATGTATATATATATATATATATATATATATATATATGTATATATATATATATACATATGTATATTAATATATATATATATATATATATATATATATATATATATATATATATATATATATATATAAAACCAAAAGAGTGTATTTTTTAGATGTCATGCTGCATTCATCTTGCTTATTTGTATGTTGATTGCGTTGATATCGATTACGGAAGGCTAATATTTAACTACGTATAGGACCATTTATTTTTGCTTGAGCAATCAAAGAAAATGTAGTTATATATTGGTTGATAATGATAAATGCTTCCTCTATAGCGTTATTTATTTATTTATTTATTTATTTACTTTGTAAAGCTGGTGTTTTTGCCCTATTTATGCCCACGCTCACAAAGGTTACTGCTCTACCATACACCCCATATATTATAAAACTGTACTAAATGAGCCTCTTAATTTGGCAATGGCTACCACTCATTGCACATCGCTACCTTCTTCCTATTCCTAAGTGGCTCTGGCTAAGAAAGCTATTTCAGTCACATTAGGGAGTCGAACTCGGGACTTCCTGGGTGTCAGCCTTATTTTGTGTCGCTGAATTATCGAAAGACACTAAATTATGAAACGCTGCTTAGATTTAGATCATTATTGCGTCCCGAAGTGATTGGCGAAGAGAGGTCGTATAGCAGACATGGAAGAGTCGAAGTCGCAACCTCATAAGGTGGGTTCCAAGTACAATATCAACTGGACCACTGAAAGGTACTTTGTCTTGTGCTTTAGAACTAATTCCAAATTTGGAAGCCTAGAGACATATATTATCCCCTAATGACGAACGTACGAATGGACATCTGTTCCTAGGAAAAAAAAAAATGAAAATCGCTTTATAGTGGCATTTAAATATCTGTTGTGTACCTTGGTGTGTGAATATTTAACTGAATATTGAAGAACCAAGCG
>JAXCGZ010020761.1:280000-295000 GCA_037179515.1 Halocaridina rubra
GTATTGACTCAAGTAATCTTTATGAATTTGTTTTTGTGCATTAAAGATAACTCTATGGAGCCCCAATTTCGTGAAATTGATAGTTCTACTCTTGCCTCCGCGAATCTAATGGTGTACTCCTTAAGAGCCAAACTGAGTCAACTGGAGCTATCACACGAAGGAAACCACTTAACACCCTCTCCTTATTAACACTCTCTCCTTATTAACAATTTTTTCTTATTGTCGCAATAAATGAAAGCAGTACGAATAAAATTATTCCCTGGAAGAATTTAATTCTATGATATATTATCTATCTATCTATATACATGAGCCATTTTCCCCCTTATAAGAGGAGTGGCTGAATCAAGACTAAATACTCGGACTGTTTGGGAAGAGAAAATACAGAGGAGGGGATTCCCAATCCCCTCTATCCGTCCCATTTAGTCGACTCTCACGACACGCAGGGGAACATAGAGGAGGTATTCTAGCCCCCCCCCCCTCACACAGGAGAATATATTAAACATAATGAATAGAATATTTTTATTCATGTTACTATGGCATCATTACTTCCGGTAGTCGTTGAATGAAGTAAACAAAGATCCTTCAATTGTCTCAGGATCTTGACATTGTTCTCTCTCTCTCTCTCTCTCTCTCTCTCTCTCTCTCTCTCTCTCTCTCTCTCTCTCTCTCTCAGACACACACACACACACACACACACACACACCACACACACACACACACACATACACTCAACTTGACAACTACTGTACTGACACTATTGCCGTTTTCGAAGATCAAGTGCCTGAAGACACTGTTGCATCATTATCTCATACATCTGAACTGCTAGATTGTAAGATCAGCCTGCTAACGCAGAACACCAATTCTCTCATCCTCAAGAAATTCAAGGAAAAGATTTTTGCTACTACCCTTGAGAGTGGAACCTCGGAACTTCCTGCATAGGAGTAGTCGCCGATTCTCTCTCTCTCTCTCTCTCTCTCTCTCTCTCTCTCTCTCTCTCTCTCTCTCTCTCTCTCTCTCTCTCTCTCTCTCTCTCTCTTCATCAAGGCCAGGGAGGGGTTAGTATTCTATAACCTTTCAAGATATGATCCGTTCATAATACTTTATGCAGACGCCTAGCGTTAAAGCTGAAATTATTTTTAAAATAATATATAGCTTAAATGATCGCTAATATCTAAATAATAATATGTTTTGTACTAACACAAATTTAAGTGTTATTTTAGTGTTCAAGCAACGTTTTTCCACTTATAATACAGATTATAGTAAATAAATTCTCTTTGTGTTTCCTCTTTTTGAAAAACGTATTCGGACGTGTTCCAGACGTGACGATTTAGAAGGCCCACGCTGGACTCGCATTACTGAATGTTAAACCCTGTTTTTCTCTCTTAACTTTTTTGCTTTGTTTGATGCCTGTGATAACGCTCATTAATTTTTTATTGCATTTTTATTTTATTATTATTTTTTATTTATTTATTCATAGCCGCCCGATTCGATATTACAGCTAAAGGGTCTTTTGGACTCAATAGGACTGTCCGGTACAGTTCGATGTTAAGTGCGTCTTAAGTCACTGTTCTTTTTCTACATCTACATCAACACCGAATATTCTTGGATATTCTTTACACATTTTTTTTTTTTTTATAAAGATTGTGACACCAGGACGGGCCAAAAAAACAGTAAAATAAAACAGCCCTCATCGGGCCTGGGCACGAAGAAGACAAAAAGTAAACAGAAACAGAGATGGAGAGTGTAATGACTTGTCAGATGTGAGGGGATAATTAAGAGATGTATAATGAATATCCAAGAATATTCAGTGTAGCTGTAGGCTTATTATCCCTTCACATCTGACAAGTCACAACACTCACCATCTCTGTTTCTCCTTATGTTTCTTCGTGCCTAGGCCCGATAAGGGAAGATTTTTTTTTTTTTTGGCCCGTTCTTTCACAATTATAAAAAAAAGAATAATATACTTAGCCTATATTTTGTATTTATTTTCATATTGTTTGTATGATATATTTTACATAGTTATTTACTTTAATTTCTGTGATAATTTATTATTATATATTGTTGTATATTCATTTTATTAATATATTGTTATTACAATATGATTATTTAAAGTATTCATATATCTTTATATGTTGAATTATGTTGTTGATATAATCTACTTTTTGAAGGCTTTCGTTTTATTTTTATGTCTGTACTAAGGTTTATTAATATGGTAGTAATATCTGTCTATTTTATTATTGTATTTGCTTATGTATATAATCATAATCATAGTTTATATATGTCTGTTTGTGAATTTTAATTTTCGTTTGTTTTTATTATAATGTTAATACTTTTTCTACCTTCATGTCTCATTTTCCCGTGTTTTTCCATGCTTGATAGTTATTATTCCATCTGATTTTTCCCTATTTCAGTAAAATCCCACATGCTCCGCTTGGATATATGATGTACATTAACCCTTGGAATCATTTTTAACAGACTCTTCTCAACCAATTCTCAAAATGAAGAGAAATTTGAGAATAATTTAGTTATTCTATGGGATGTGCATGCATCCGTATATGCATATGCCATGGCCAAAATGGAGGAGCCAAATCACCCTCAATCCCAGAAGACCCATTTCCCCCCCCCCCCATACTTCACATCTGAGCACCATGGGGATGAAGGGGATCCCAACTCCCCCTTTCCATCACAACACAAGGCTTGGGTCACACACAGTGTATGCAGGGCCTGACAGCCTTAGTTTGTTTACTCCCACTGCTTCCTCTTATAGCAACTCCCCACTAACCCCCCGCGGCCATCTGTCCCAGATTACAGCACTGAACAGGTGTAAAAAATACAAAAGAAAACACTTTTCAAATGATGCATAGTATACCCAAATACGTTTGTCTTTACGTAAGCTTATATTATTTTCCTCGGTTAAAACGGACTTTCGTTTAATGCCTTACGTTTAAGTCTTGAGTTCATACGTTGCTTTTTTTTTATGATTGTGACACCAGGACGGGCCAAAAAAATAATAAAATTAAACAGCCCTCATCGGGCCTGGGCACGAAGAATACATAAAGTAAAGAGAAACAGAGATGGGGTATGTATTGACGTGTCAGATGTGAAGGGATGATAAAAGATGTGTAATGAATATCCAAGAATATTCAGTGTAGCTGTAGGCATAGAAAAAGAACAGAAACTGAAGGAAGACAACATCGAACTGTCCTGGATAGACCTATTTAAATTCAAAAACCTTCAGCTGTAGTATCGCAACGGGCGGCTGTTCCATGTGCCAACCTACTACTTATATATATATATATATATATATATATATATATATAATATATATATATATATATATATATATATATATATATGTATGTATGTATATGCTTAATAATGTATTTGCTCTGTATCACATCATGATATTCTATTTGCCTAACATATTAGGCAAATTTCTATCCTTACCGTATCCTTAGTAAAATAAGGGTTACAGTCTAATGTATGACCTAATTTGTCCACTTGCACTAAGATGCAGTATATCTATTGCAAATATGCTCGCTTTTGTCCGTTATGAATATAGATTCACCCAGAATTATAGCTTAACCTAAACGTACTTGCCCTTAATACAAATAAAGATTGCTCATAGTTTATGTCCATCTTATGCACGTTACTACTAAACAAATAGTAGTTTACTTTAAATTTTGACCCATCTTTTGTGCATGTTTTCCATGATACTTTAAGGATGACTTATTATTATTGCCCAACTCAAATTCATTTACCCTTAATGTCTTAAGGTCCACATATAATTACTGCATAATAAAAACGCGCTTTTGTCTTCAATACATAAAGGCTTACTAAACTATTTTAGGTCAACTTCATCCACTCATCCTGTATATATATATATATATATATATATATATATATATATATATATATATATATATATATATATATATATATATATATATAATTTTTTTATTATTTTTTTTAAGGCACTGCGTAATGCACACAGTAAAGTCTGGCTTTCGAGGAATGAAGAGAATGCAGCTGCTGTGAGAAGCTTAGAATGCATTGCGCGTCAATTTTCCATTGCTGCGTCGTTGTTTTCAGTCTTTAATCTTTTAATCGACCGGAAATCCTTACTGATGACTCACTGATATCTCCTGTCGGAAACATGAATGGCCAAGATACTTTGGATTTGAATACGTTCTTCGCATGTAGGATATTCGTCTGTCTACAAATCATCGTCGAAAAGAAAATATCGGAATGACAAGAAGACTTTACCAGAATGAAATGATAAGAAAATATTGGAATGACAAGAAGACTTTACCAGAATGAAATGATAAGAAAATATTGGAATGACAAGAAGACTTTACCACAATGAAATGATAAGAAAATATTGGAATGACAAGAAGACTTTACCAGAATGAAATGATAAGAAAATATCGGAATGACAAGAAGACTTTACCACAATGAAATGATAAGAAAATATCGGAATGACAAGAAGACTTTACCAGAATGAAATGATAAGAAAATATCGGAATGACAAGAAGACTTTACCACAATGAAATGATAAGAAAATATTGGAATGACAAGAAGAAACTTCCGGAATGGCGAGCAGAAACTCGGAATGCCAAGAAGAAAATTCCTGAGTGACTAGAAGAAATTACTGCTGTGCCAAGAATATGCATGATTGACAAGAATCATCATATGGAGGAAATGCGAGAGGATACCAAAATGACTGAAACTAATAGGAAAAGAAGAAAATACCGGATTAGCAACGCTATATTCTTGATTAGAATTAAACCATGATATATATATATATATATATATATATATATATATATATATATATATATATATATATATATATATATATATATATATATATATATATATATATATATATATATATATATAGCTCTGGATGATTCGTAATTAGTATATTGTTAAGAGTAGGATAAAAGAGTATTTTTGAGGGTTTTTTTTTATAATTTCTGGCTATTGGGGCAGCAACCAGATTAACGTTGTGCCTGTCCCAAGCCCAGATCATGGAGAGGGATAGGGTAAGAAAGGGAATCTGGCCTTGAAACTTTGAGCTCAAAATCAAATACTAACTTTTAAGAGGCCACATATGAAAAATTTGTTGATGAAGAAGAAAAAGATAAGTTTTTTTAATATCTACTCACGGTAGCTCTATATTAGAACTAATTGAGAGAGAGAGAGAGAGAGAGAGAGAGAGAGAGAGAGAGAGAGAGAGAGAGAGAGAGAAGATGAGGTTCGCTTCCGTGTTTAGCACTATGCAAGTTTAGGTAGCGATGATTGCTTCCGGCCAGTGTGTAAGTTATAAGAGTTCCAAACTAACCATTGGAAGGTCAGAGTGACTCTCGTCATCAATTGATTTATCGACGAAGGTTAATGATATTAGATGACCAAAATAAGTCGGAAGGGGGGGGGGACAGAAATAGAAGTGATGTTATTACAGGAGTAAAGGACAAGTGAGGGGACGCTTTGTTGCTTATGAACAAGGGGAGTCACCTAATTTGGAACCTTGATATCTAGGTCACCGCCTTAATGCGATGAGGTATTCATAAGATGTTAGGGTGTTGCACTTAGTTTTTTTTTTTTTTTTTGGCTTCCGTGCTTGGGTGGGATAAAACCTGATGCTCCATCTCACTGGGCCCTTGTTCGAATCCGCATATTTTTTTTTTTTTTTTTTTGGGGGGGGGGGAAACTTAAATTTTCACTCACTTATGGTGAGAATTTGCGGATAAATGTAGGAAGCACTAGTAGAAATGCTTAACCACTGATGGAATAATCTGCTATTGGATAATGGGTATATATATATATATATATATATATATATATATATATATATATATATATATATATATATATATATATATATATATATATATATATATATATATATATAAGCTTATTTTAAGGGTTTCCCCTTAAGAAATGAGGTTTCTTATTCCTTCAGAATAATTAAAAACAAAGATTTGGATCATTTAAAGAAAGCGCACCTCAAGCTGCCAACTGGAGATGCAGCATGAAAATAGTTGTTAGTGAAGTGGCAAAAGTGAGAGGGTGTGATTAGTGTTATAATATCTTGTTAGGTTAGATTAGGTAGGTTAGTAAAACTGGAAATATCGTATACCGAGAGATAGCCTGAAGTGCTCTTTCTCCCGTTGATTCCTAGACTGTATGCCTTGTGTAGCCAGAATATGAGCTCCTTACTTGATGTTTGTTATAGGTGAAATCTCTCGATTTTGTTTTATGGTTTTGCCACATCATATTAATTTTATCTATTTACCCCTGACGCCTTATCTATTTGATAGTTGTTACTGTTGCTTTTTATCTACTTGCTACTCATATATTATGTTTTTTATTTACTTTTTAGTTATATTGTTATCCTAGTATTATGTGTATGCTTATATATATTTTCTTTCTTCTTCTTCTTCTTCTTTTTCTTCTTCTTGTCTCTTAAGGAGATTTCCTCTGTTTAAATAGAATTAATGTTTCCTTCTTTGCTTCTTAGTGGACAAATACCAGTGCTTGCTTCTGACGAAAGAAGAGGAAGAAGAAGACGTTATTGCTTTGTAGAATAAGAGTCTCATGTCGAAACTGCTTTCCAAACCAGTTCGTTTATGACCATGTCCGTAAGGCAACAAATAAATACTTTCTCTTATGACACAGTATAATACCTCTAAGAATCCATCGACATTCTTCTGGGATTCTATACGAAATAACGTGGGAGTAGCGTCGTTTATGGGTTCACGATTGGCGCCTTCTTGTTGAGGATTGTATTTGAAATCCAGTATGTACTAGTTTTCGCTATTTTAGAAGGACTGTGGTTTTGGATGAAGGCCAGTGTCTGTACGGTAGTATATCCTGCGGATTTTTCTTTATACTAAAAGTCTCTCTCTCTCTCTCTCTCTCTCTCTCTCTCTCTCTCTCTCTCTCTCTCTCTCTCTCTCTCTCTCTCTCTCTCACACAAACACACAGCCTAGTGGCTCGAAAGCTCTTTGCCTTTTTTTCGTGTTGCCTGTATTGTTTAGTATATTGGTTTCATGCCTCCTTAAATGTTCATTAAGTCACATTGGCATTCATATAAAGAAGGTCCATCTGTGAAACATTATAAGCAAAATATCGCTCTATTTTAGATTCTAGCTGGACCCCTTCTCAAGCGCAACTCTTGTGCTTGAGAAGTGGTCCATTTTAGAACCCAAAATATAGCGATGCTTTTCTATGCGTTGTTTCACTGATGGCCTCCCTTATTGCTTGATGCTGTATGCTAATAGTTTGTTTACACACACACACACACACTCACACTGTTAAGAAATGCAACAGATGCCTTTGCATCTTATCTCTCTTCAAATGGACTTCGAGTGCTTTTATCTGCTTATTTCACTTTTACTTCTTGAAGTGGCAGTGCTTATTGTACACGTTTAAGCAACACTGAAAATGAGGTGAGATTTTCTTATCATTCTCCTTATCGAATGCATTGGCAAGAAAAGAAAGTAAAGAGAAACAGATATAGGAAGTGTTGTGACTTGTCATATGTGAGGGATAAGACATGTGGAACGAATATGAAAAAAATATTCGGTGTAGATACAAGCATGGGAAAAGAACCATATCTGAAGGAAACTTTTTATACATCGAAGTGTCCTGCCAGTCCTTTTCGAGTCTTACAGACCATCAGTTGAGGTATCGCAATGGGCAGCTGTTGCCATGGGCCAACCTTCTACTTGTTGATATATATATATATATATATATATATATATATATATATATATATATATATATATATATATATATATATATATATATATATATATATATATATATATATATATATACCAAAGGTAGCCCTCCCTACCCCCAGCCGTCAGTACAATGTTTTTTGCGTCTTAGATCATAGAGTTTGAGTATTACGTTTTAAAATCAGCGTTTATCAAGCGACTATTCGTTCAACCCCTTCCCTCGATGTATTTCCTAGGTGCAGCTGTTACAATGGAAAGTATATATATATATATATATATATATATATATATATATATATATATATATATATATATATATATATATATATATATATATATATATATATATATATATATATATATATATGTCGTATGACTTTCGTCATGCTGAAGCCAGTCCGTCATGCTGAAGCCAGAATCTGAAACTTGTAACAGATCTTGAGGGGAAACGGTTGGTCGAGGGCACAGAGATTTTATTACAATGTTTGTAGAAAGTGTCAAGGAGATATATGACCGGAACCGTGAGACTTAGGATCTGGCATCGAGAAGGGCAGGAAAGGCCAGGAAGTTAGCCATTTCCTAAACCGCAGGAACATAAACTTGTGTTTCGTACGCAGGTACACGCCCAGGAGAGATGCCCAATAACTCCTCCCCGGAAGTAGGCGGGATTCCACTTTGAACCTGGCGTTGATTAGCTGGGCTAGATCTCACTGATTTCATTGGAGAATTGGATGTTAAGCCACGCCCTGCCCCTGGGGGTATTTCAAGAGCCACCCGGGGCAGAGACAGTTAGTTAGAACTTTGCCCGGGGCACGAATAGATCATAGATTGTGATAGTCATAGGGTGGGGGCATTGAGGCGTCGGATGTGTTGTACTCTAGAATAAATATAAGCAAAGGAACTACTGCTTGTCCATTCTTACCTTGTAACCATGCTACCATAATTATAAGTATATATACGTAGGAGGAAAAGCCCTACGTCAGTGGTGTCATTAGATGGGATAATCAAAATCCCTACGTCAGTAGTGACAAACGGTGAGATAACCCAATCATCTTACAAAGTGTGAATTCAAATGGAAGTCCAAAATTCATACGACAACTTGGTGGCAGCGGTGGGATCTTCACGAAAAAAAAAAAAAAAAAAAAAAAAAAAAAAAAAAAAAAAAAACATACGAAGAGACAGGTGAATGCCAGTGCAGACCCGTGCAGAGAAAATAAGAATGGCAAAAGCAGAAATCCAACATCTCCCAATTCAAGAAATGAGTGACGAGGCCAAACACCGGAGAATTCTCGAACTGGAGGAACAAGTGCGGCGCCTACAAGCACGCGCCGACGCCGCTCCGTCGAGAAGGAACTTGGCCGACGCCGACAGTGAAACCGACGCCTCAAACATCGACGAACAGCCGGCCGCTCCGAACCCCGTGGTGACACAGGGAACGCAGCAGGACATGCCCCCACCCTGTGCCCTGGTTGTAAAGACGCCTCGAGTCAAAAATTCACTTTTATACCTCGACGGCGCAAATGTAAAAGACCGTGAATGTCCGTCCATAATTCCCGCGACCGACTTCCTGAAATACTTGGGTCTGCGGATGAGAAGTGACGAGTGCTCAAATAGAGAATATTATAAAACTTTGAAGGAACTATTTCTAAGATATTTCTTAGTAAGCCGAAGTGTGACCGGAGCATTGAGTGAAAATGCCCAGTACAAGAGGTATAAGTTGCCGGATCCGACCAAGAAGACGGCGATTCGACGATTTTACTCGAAGAGAAGAAGGAAAACCCGCTCCTTCCTTGCCTTCTGCCATGAAGCTTTTCAGGACCACCTCCTTAAAATAGCTAAGTACTTGTGATCTGTATCCAGTGAGTAATGGGACAATTAGTAAAAGAAATTGAGGTCGGTGGACGCCGCCATTTTGTCTTGTAGTTATGCTTTGACTCAGCCAACCCGCTTATAAGGGGTGTGGCGCTTAATAAGTTGATAAAAGTAGAATTTCTGTACCCATTACTAACATGGATAATTTGTACTAATAGCTATAAGCAGTAATAAACTCCATTTTTTTATAATTTGAGTAATATAATGAATTTGCGTTGGAAGTGTGTTCCATTTATTTGTATTAATGCCTAGATTGAATTTTAAGAACGCGAATGTATCGATTTTTTAATTGACAAATTTAATGCACGTGAAATCACTATTACAGTCTATTAATTTCTAAAGCGTAAGAATTATAGTGAGAAATATACGTGCATCTGCTTTTAAGAGTTTCATAGACCACGTGTGGTTTTCGAGAAAGGAATGCAGAAGTGACCATTCGATCTCCCAACCTCGTTATTGTAAATCCGTAGTAATTGTACTGATCCTTGATATTTAATGTACGTGAAATCATTGTTATATTAATTTCTTAAAGCGTAAGAAATCGAGTGTTAAGATTGCGCCTGTTTTCAAGGTTCTTTCTTTTTTGGTTGTTTTTTTCTCCGGGGGAGGAATGTTTTAGCGAAAGAAGGACATAAACGACAGATCGTTCTTTTTGTGTTATGATGATGGGGAATTAATATTACGATACGTGTGTGGCATGTTTTTTTTGAAGAATAAGAAATTTCGTGATATTAGTTAGAGATGAGTTTTTATTTCACGCTATGCAGGCGAAAGTAAGAGTAAATTAGAGGAATTTGTGCTGTCCTAGAATAGGGAAGGTTTTTCAGTGTCACCCAAACGTAGCTTCAAGGGAGTAGAATGTTTGTTTGTTCGTTAGAATGGGACTTAGGACTAGTGAGGCAGTCTGTGACCGTGCGGCCCAACCGAGATTTCACCCTTACGCTTCTTACAACCAACGTTGTAAATTAAAGGGAATTTTATAGAAAGGGGACGATTGTTTTGTAAGTGATGCAGCGAGTGAGGCAGAGAATGAGTATGAATGACCGGGGGTATAATGGGGGGGTGCTCTAGGGGGTGAAATCGCGGAAAGCACCGTTAGGAAGCATGATTGGGGAGTCTGCGAGGATCGTTCCCCTGCTCCGCCAGGTCCTTCTGCATGCCATATCAGAGTGTATTTATGGGAGGTGATGCGCTGTTGCAATATCTAGTGACGGATATGGATGAGAAAGTAATTCTCCACCTGCCCAGATATGGTTGAAATGCCGAGTTTGTTTTATTTTTGTTTTGTCCCCTACTCCGCCATTGAGATTATTATTCGATTTCCGAGAGATTCCAAGATAGATGTTACGTGATAAAGGACGTGAATCTATGAATGATTCTTTATTTTCTTTGCTAGCTGCAGTATATACATTATTTGTCTGAAGAGATATGTTAGATTGATAAAGTAAAACTTTGCGAGTTTTAGCCATGATAATGTTTTATCAAAATTATTTCGGCTTGGTCATAAAGAAAGAGTGAGAGCTGACACGAAATGACAACAAGAATGTTACACAGCTGTATCCCGTATTTGAGAGAGCAGATATAAGTCAAATTCGAGATAGTAAAAGAATATATATATTTTATGTTTGAATTGTTTATGTACAACTCCGTACGAGAATTTGAAATTAAGCAAAATGCATTCTTTACTGTTGATAATAAAATATACTTTTTGTTTTTATTATTGCATACACAGAGATAGACTTTTTATATTCTTAGATACCCGTTTTTGTTATAGTTCTTTTTGTATTGAAGAAATCTTTAAAATCTTACTTAAAGGATTCTGAAAAGATTATCTAGAGATAGCCATGGTTAATCCCTATCATTTTCATGAATTTTAGATTACAATCGAGCTAATTAAAGATAATTGAGATTATTAGAGATTATTTGCTGAGTTTTAAAGTTAAAATTAATGACACTTAAGTCCTTTTTAAGAAGTTGTTAAGAAAAAGATATTTGTACTTTTGTTGATAGTAGTAGGGATAGTGTCACATATGATTTTAATCAGAGTGGGTGCGCTCCGACTCAACCCTCTGATTTATAGCAAGAAAAGGATTGTCATTATAGACAAGGATGTGTATGCCGTTACAGTAAAGTCCTTATCAAGATTAAACAGAAAGGAATGGATTTATGCTTCGACAGTTCTGCAGTTGTACACTAAGTTCTTTTTGCTTTTGTTTTTGTTAATGAGGGAATGAGAATAGCCGCTGACAATAAACGTAAGACTCTATCGATAGTCATTGCTAACGTTTGTTCACGTTCATTTGTTTATTTATTTTATTATTAGAGATACTCTGCGACACTTTTTTATTTTCAGTACAAGTTAAAAGGAAGAGGCCCGTCTCAGCTGACACAGACTGGAGGCCATGACGTATTTCAAGGTCGCCCAGTCTCTCTCTCTCTCTCTCTCCTACCTTTCACTCGACGCTGACCCTGACAGAGGCTCCGTTCAATGCTAAAAGAACGTTGCTGTCTTTGATTTTTTTTTGTGTTTTTTTCCAGCGAAGCTAGGCGATAATTGTGCCTACATTTCATTGCAGTCAATAGATTGTTGCATGCTGTTATTGCATAAATACTGATAAGATATCGGTAGTACCGCCATTTGCATAAATGTTTGTGCCACATGTCGCAACTGTTTAGAGAATAGATAGAACTCCCATTGACAAATTGTGGAGCCAGCAAGTTGCCACTTATGCTCTATATATATACATTGATTATGACAGCAGGAATTTGAATATTAAAGGAGACTGTGTTAGAATAAGCATCACTATGAAATATAAGTATAGAACTCTGTTCTTACTTCTGAATATCAGTCTCCATTGTATATATATTGACATTTCTGATTTAGTATATTTATTTTTATTGTTTATTATTCTTATTTTTAGATCATGATTATTAGTAATGTTATTATGTTGACTGATATTGTTGCTATCTCTCAATGGCCTGTTGCTAATTATTATTTTTGAAATGAAATCAGCAGTAACTTGATGATTTGTATCTTTTATCTGAATTCATACTTGATGTTACTGTAGCCACCGCTAATAAGAATGTTTCTTTAGTGGCTTTTCTCAGCATTTAATGATTATTCTTTTTGACATTTATAGTAGAGTAATGCTATGTAGCAGTTGCTAAGTCCTAAGTATCTTGGAATAATAATCTAGTTGTGTAGACACATACCTTCCATTACCACCCTATTCCTAGGCAGCCCCGACCTGCAAGTTCTAGAAGTCTTTAGATTTTGTCCGTTCAGACAAGTCCCTAGTGCCCATTGAATAGAGATTGCAATCACTTGCAGTTGCAGGGGAGGCAAAGTATAGCCTCGATTACCAACGTATGGCCATTGTTGGTACCCTGAAGTCATAGGGAACCTTTCTTATAACTGTAGTAGTGACATAGGTTCAAACTTTCATCCCGAGATCTACTTCGAAGGTACGTGCGAGGGCCGTAAAGGAAGAGAATCGCTGTGACGTTGCAGGTCTCCTGCGTGGTGGTCTTAGTCAAGATCGGCCGAGGGCGGGACGAGGAAGCCGGGCTGGAAGGATTAGCGGGATGGGCCCAGTCCTTGTCCTTTTTGTTTTGCCTAACCGAGTAACGGAGATAGGGCAACAAACCTGGGCCTGCAGCAAGGACGGCGGGGGAGTGAAAGCGAAAGAATCCCCGAGGGAAACCGTGGAATCGCACCTAGCAAGAATTCATGAGCAAGGGACAGAGAAAACGAAAGTCGTCCTAGACAGAGAAAACGAAAGTCGTCCTAGACAGAGAAAACGAAAGTCGTCCTAGACAGAGAAAACGAAAGTCGTCCTAGACAGAGAAAACGAAAGTCGTCCTAGACAGAGAAAACGAAAGTCGTCCTAGACAGAGAAAACGAAAGTCGTCCTAGACAGAGAAAACGAAAGTCGTCCTAGACAGAGAAAACGAAAGTCGTCCTAAGACAGGGAGGACAGTCCTAAAAGAATAAAAGTTTTAAACTACTTTAAAAACCCAGGTAATCTTGATGAAATCCCAGAAACAAGGAGATCCCCATACGTGTCATAACTGTAGTAAAAAGAGAGGAAAAGAAACGCAGAAATATTTTAAAATATTTTAATAATACCTTTAGAAGCCACGTAAATGAGAAAGAAAAATAATCCCTATACATGTCCAAACTTTAGTGAAGAGAGAAAGAAGGGTATTTAAAAAAATCCCTTATTGGTTAATTAAAATTACCTCCGTATTAGAACTGAAAAAAATGGGAAAGAAAATGTCCCCACCGTCTTTTGTGCTAAAAAAGGAGACAAAATATTTGTATTTTTATGTTTATTTTTTTTGTTTTGCTAGCTTTAAGATAATTTTAAGCGAAAACTCAGAGTCTCCCTTAAATATAGTGTTGAGTAAGTGCCATTGATAAAGTGTATGATTTGAACTAAGATTAATAAGTTATTTTCTGCTTAAATAATATTAGTGTTTTGTTTTAGCATTATTATTATTTGAATTATGATTTAATCTTTAGATTCATTAAGTTTTTATGTTAAGTGGTCTCTGAATAGTAATTGCATATAAAGACGATAAATATTTTGACTTTACACACAGTCAAACATGTCTTGTTTCAGGAGTAGTTTTTAAGGCTTAATTTTAAGACAAATCAATGCCCCTAATAATGATAGGAATAGAATTTATGAAGGTAAGGTCTCTTATAGAAATTACTGTTGATGTTATGGTCTATTGCATTTTACATGTTTATACATGCTAATACTCTACTTAATTGTTTGCTAATGTTCTAAATGAGTCATAATTCTACTGTAATTAACTCGATTTTGTCTTTTAAAGAAACGAGAGAAGTAGATGAATTAATGTTTTGATTTAAACTGACTTTTTGATCTTAATTAATGTTTGATATTAGTTTCACACTGGAATTATGGTTGTTTAAATATAAGAATATGTTTGTATTTCAGATTTCCAACAAGGAAATAGACCCTGCATGCTCTAGTTGTCTGTAAAAGTACTCTATATATGTTATGTTTGTGTAATTTGTATAGGAATTCTTAGAAAATAGCTTAAATAATTCGGCCCCATTTCTATTGTAAACTAATGTTAGCTAGGATATGTCCAAGAGCTCCCGGAAAATTAGCCCATGCTTCGACTGAAATAAGAGATATTTCAGTTTTGGTTGGGAGGGATGTCGTATGACTTCCGTCATGCTGAAGCCAGTCCGTCATGCTGAAGCCAGAATCTGAAACTTGTAACAGATCTTGAGGGGAAACGGTTGGTCGAGGGCACAGAGATTTTATTACAATGTTTGTAGAAAGTGTCAAGGAGATATATGACCGGAACCGTGAGACTTAGGATCTGGCATCGAGAAGGG
>JAXCGZ010020761.1:300000-302500 GCA_037179515.1 Halocaridina rubra
CAATTTTGAAAAATAGCAGTCACGTCCGCGACTCTGAGGTGTCAGGTCGAGGGTTTGCGCCCCGTCACGGTCTGAGGTTAGCAATGGAATGCAATCAGGGTAACGATTACATCTGCCAAAACAATTCCTTTGCAAAAAGGCAACCGTCCTAGCCCTTAGTAGAAAAGGGAGTCCGTGACATAAAACCAGAATGGGAATATTATCAATTTTGAATAATAAGAAAAACAAAGACTTTCACGACAACACGTGGTCATGCATTTATGATGTAAACAGAGTAAAAACCACGTGGTTGCTGTGCTTTAAAAGAACCTAAAGAGTAGATAAATAATTCAATAAATACAAAAAAAATAAGTACATTATAAAATAACTGAATTAAATTCAGATTTCAGGTATGGAATTTATCAAAATGAAGAATCTAATTCTTTCTAACTCCATAGTTCATTCTAACTCTATTTTAAAGGGTGGCTTCTATTCAGTTGAGGATATGAGCGTCCTATGCCTCCCATAGTTCACTTTCTCTTTTTTTCTGTTACCTTGTATGATATTCTTTCTTTTTTTAATGGCAATGGGTGGGTTCTGTCAAAGTGAGGAAATAATATTACTTTTACTCCAGTAAATCATACTCTGTTTCTCTCTTACTCAGCATTTTCTTATTAACACTCTTTATATGATAATGGGTGGGTACTCTCCAATTGGAAAATTGAGTATCCTCTGTCTCCTATAGTACATACTCTCTTTCTCTTACTCAGCATTTTCTTTCTTTACACTCATTTTATGATAATGGGTGGGTACTGTCCAATTGGAAAACTGAGTATCCTCTGTCTCCTATAGTACATACTCTCTTTCTCTTTTACTCTGCATTTTATTATATATCTTTTTTTATGATAATGGGTGGGTACTGTTGAATTGGAAAATTGAGTATCCTCTGTCTCCTATAGTACATACTCTCTTTCTCTTTTACTCTGCATTTTAATATATCTCTTTTTTATGGCAATGGGTGGGTTCTGTTAATTTGAGAAATTATGTATCATTTTACTGCAATAACTCACACACACTTTTTTCTCTCTCTCTCTTTATGTCAATGGGTGGATGCTAACTGAGGAAATGAGTATCTCTTGACTCCCTTTACACATACTGTTTCCTGCTCAAGAAATTTATCATAATATCAACTCATCACTTATCATTCTGTTTGTTCCGGTTTTACATCACCGACTCCCTTTTCTACCAAGGGCTAAGACGGTTGCCTTCTTGCGAAGGCAACTTGTTTTGGGAGATGTAATCGTTACCCTGAGTGCAAGCCCTTGCTAACCTCAGACCGTGACGGGGGGGCGAACTATCGACCTGACGCCTCAGAGACGCGGACGATACCGCTTGAGCCACGGCAAAATATACAACCTGGCATATTTATACCAAAAGTTCCAGAAAGAAATATTTTTTTTACGGTTTCTTCGCAATATTTATGATATAGGAAACCTCTGGCACTGCATTTGGGGGTATTTATGGTGCCCAAAATCCTTCCCTCGTAAAGTAAGATTATTATATATCTTATTTAAAATCGTTTTCCAACTTGCCGAATATTTATTGAATTCATAATTCTCGATTCTCTCTTTGCATAAATTTCACTTAAATCCGAATTTGCTATTTAAATCCAAAGTGTTGGTTGAAAATAATTTTTCGTTGCATTTTTTTTTCTTTTTGCTAGGGTACAGGAAAGTCAGACATTACATTCTTTGAACTCTCTAAGAACATACATACATACATACATACATACATACATACATACATACATACATACATACATACATACATACATACATACAAGCATACATGCATACATACATACATACATACATACATACATACATACATACATACATACATACATACATACATACATACATACGTACATACTACATACATACATACATACATACATACATACATACATACAAGCATACATGCATACATACATACATACATACATACATACATACATACATACATACATACATACAAGCATACATGCATACATACATACATACATACATACATACATACATACATACATACATACATACGTACATACATACATACATACATACATACATACATACATACGAAAAGGTCGTAATAAAGCAAATGAGAAGAATGGTCAAGTCAAACCATTAGAACCTAATTGTTCCCCATCTCAAATATATTGTGTTCTTGGGGATTGGGAACATTTTAATTCCCCACTTTCACAACATTTCTTGGATCATCCACTTGATAAGAGGGCAAAGTTTTTCTGCAATGAGACCCAACAGTCGTAGAGAGTTTACTCTCACCACTTCATATCATGGCAACCTCCTTCAAAACCGCTCATCCCAGATTACAGCACTGACCAGGTACTATAAACTTCCTTAGGTCACAGTCTCTCACCACTCATCCCCATTTCAAGCAAAAAATCCTTTGTTTTCTAGGATTCAGTCTTGTGAAAAAGTGGATTAATTTAACTATTAAT
>JAXCGZ010020761.1:307500-312500 GCA_037179515.1 Halocaridina rubra
CATTAGGCAAATGAGGGAAAATCCCTTTGACCCGACATTACACTGGCCTATCCACTGGGTAAGTGAGTAAAGGTCTGCCGTGGACTCTGGCAATCTGTAGCTGCCTGACAACTCCACGTTTGCCCCCAGTTCTCAGCATTAGGCTAGTGAGGGAAAATCCCCTTGACCCGACACCACACTGGACTATCCACAGGGCATGTGATTAAAGTTTTGCCGTTGGCTCTGGCAACCTGTAGCTGCAGGACAACTCCACGTTTGCCCTCAGTTTGCAGCATTAGGCTAGTGAGACAAAATCCCTTTGACCCGATACCACACTGAACTATCCACTGGGTAAGTGAGTAAAGGTCTGCCGTTGGCTCTGGCAATATGTAGCTGGCCGACAACTCCACGTTCGCCCCCAGTTCGCAGCATTAGGCCAGTGAGAGAAAATCCCTTTTACCCGACACTACACTGGACTATCTCCACTGGGTAAGTGAGTGAAGGTCTGCCGTGGGCTCTGGCAATCTGTAGCTGCCCGACAACTCCACGTTCGCCCCCAGTTCGCAGCATTAGGCAAATGAGGAAAAATCCCTTTGACCCGATTTACCTATTCACATTTTTCTCTACTCATCCCTATATTTGGAAAGAGCAGGATAGCATTCTTTAATTACACATATCGTTTGCATAGCTTTGCATCTTCCAATCCTCTCTGGGTTTAATTATTTAATTACTTCGTCCTTATCACTGGTATCTTGATGTTCTTCCTGGAAAGGGGTATTAATTACTTATGAAACTAATCAGGAATGGTAGAAAGGAGTTGCATGTAACTAATTTACGTGAGATGTATACCAAGGTGAATAAATGGAAAATTCAGTATGTTAATTATTTTTTTTTATTTCCTAATATCTATGAAAGATCGAATGTTGATCTTATCTTCATTATATCCTTAGTTCATCAACACGGAGGAGGAGAATAGATTAAGTGAGTAATATTCTCTAAGGGAACTGACACACTTGGGGAATATGCCTGAAAGGTAGCGGATGGCGAGTTGTGTAGCTGTGGTCTGCTAGATCTAGCTTAAGCATATACCTGATGGGAGTGGCTATACTGGTTGTAGCTACATCCATTACTGCCACTCACATTTGGTGATGTTTGGTGGCTCTTGCCGCCGATCCGCTAGGCAGTCAATTACCGGCCACACTTCAAGCTAATCGCGTTCTGTGTGGCTATGCCTTTGGAAAAAAAAGCTCTTTATTATGGAAGAATCATCTACTGAGTTAGGTTTAAAGTACAGAACTCTTCACTCTCGAAATCCAAAGAGATTCTGATTTAAGATGTAAGGATACCTTTCTCTTTTACTGCCTTTATATAATGTTATAAGTAATAAGAAATATTTTTTTCTTGGACACTCGTAGCATGAAAAAATGCAAAGGAGGGGATTCCTAGTTCCCCCACTCCGTCCCATGTAGTCGACTTTTTCTACACGCAGGGGAACACGGTGGAAGTATTCTTACCCCCTCTCTCAGGGGTAAACCAACTGCGGCTGTCGGGACTCATTGCAGAATATCCTAGCCCGCCTACCTTGTGGATGAATCAAGTAGGGTGGGAGGTGGGGGAAAACGTTGCAACCCTTTATCCCCAAGGAGCTAAGAAGAGTGGTTGAGGTATGTGTGGATCGTGATGAATGCGCATTTTTTTGGCTCAGTCACCCCCCTTGTAAGGGGAAATGAGGCCATGCGTATGTAATAAGAAATAAAAATATGAAAAATGAACGAGTAAATAACTATGTAATGAATAAATAAGCAAATACATGGATGTATTAATAAATTATTAGGTAAATAAATAAATGATTAAATAAACATATAAATAAATAGATAAATGATTCAAATACCCAAATTTAAAAAAAAATAATTATTATTATTATACGCACTCTAGCGCATTAAAGCACGCATGCACGAGGTAAAAAAACAGACACTCCTAAACACGCTGTCTTATAAACAGGGAGTGTTTTCCATTATCTCTTGGCTAAGAGCATACAAGAACTACCATCATAATGATGGATTATGATAAAGAGGTAAGAGGTTGGACACATAAATTTCTGAGCAAGAGGTACCTCTTAAAGGCAGTGAGTTGTGATGAAGAAGACCTGAAAAAGGATTTGAAAGGCAATTTAAGACTAACTAAATCAGATGAGTGCTACAGAGACTTAGAGGAGAAAAGGTAGAAAAATACAAAAAAAAGAGTCCATTTTTTTTTTCAACTGCCATTTAAGGAAAGTACAAAGAGTGTTTGTTCATTTTATCTATATATTCAATTTTGCATTTTATACAATAATATTCCATGCTTCTCTTTTTCTCATAAAAATCGACTAAGCACAGTGGAGCAGGGGGACTAAGATAACCCACAATGCAATTTACACGATAATCCTTAAATCATACATTGGGGATTCTAAAAAGAAATCTCCAACCAGAAATCTCCTAATTGGACGCTGATTACACGTGGCTGAGAAATGAGTGAGAGTAAACGGGAGGAGATTGTTAGCATTTTTATGAGCAAAAAATAGTAAGTGGAACTGTGTAATGGGGGGTTTACACGGTCAAACGGTTCGTCGAACGCGATTCGACAGACAAGTGTTTGAAGTGATGTACGAACGTGTGAACGGGGTATTTGGTTGTCGAACACGTTTGTTAAACGTGTTCGACAACCAAATACCCCGTTCACACGTTCGAACATCACTTCAAACACTTGTCTGTCGAACCGCATTCGACTAACCGTTTGACCGTGTAAACCCCCTTAAGTGGGTCTTCTGGTACGCTTTAGCTAATCCAAGCCCCTTAGAAGAGAAATTTTACATTACTTATTGGCCCGATTTCTTAAACAGTGTAAACCTAAGATACCATATTGTAAGTTAGCTAGACACACACAATTGGATTTCATAAACGCATCTGACACGATTCTGTGTATGGCTAGGATCCCGTACGGGATCCTAGCCATACATAGAACCGCGTCAGATGCGTTTATGTAATCCATTTGTGTGTGTCTAGCTAACTAACAATATGGTATCCTAGGTTTACACTGTTTAAGAAATCTGGCCCTAGACACGGCAAAGTGGACATTTCTTTCGAAGTAGGATCTCCTTGTATAGCATAACAATATTAGCCCCATTAATCTATATGTGACGGAATATGGGTAACTGGCTCTTCTGGTGTGCTTTAACTTAGCCACCCTTCCTACATGAGAAATTCCTACTTGTCACATCCCCGGCCTGAAGTAGTGACTGTTTCGTTAGAACTTGGCTCCACTGGCTTAGTAGAACTATATTTACCTCACTAGAACCACGGAAGCTCCCAATCAGCACAGCAAAATATATCACAAAAGAACTGTCATAATGAACACTCTCCGTAACAGCTTCGCTACTAACGAGTAATGTAAAACTATTGTAATTTCCAGTATAAGTGGAATCCTCTGAATAACGACTACAACACATTTGCAAGTACAAACAACTACATTTGTATATTTCGTAGAAGTGAGTCTAAATGAACCTAAGGTGCTGTATAATCAATACTCCCACTCCTTTTGGAAGTTGTAAAGGAAAGATGATTTCACAGTTATGTATTTCTTGAAAGTGTTATTTTTTGTGTGGTATCTTTTGATAAGGATATTCAACCACTCGAAATACAGCTCTTCTGAGTTCAAGGTAAGAATGAGCATTCTTCAGGGCTAAAATTAGGAATATGTGCAATTCTAAGAAGATATTTCGATGTAAGTGATGGTATTAGGAAGGAGAGAGGATAATTAGATATCTTACAAATTAGTTTATATGTCAGGCATGAACGAAGATAGCTGCACGGTGGAGAAGACAGCTAAACACCAATTATAAGAACAAAATTTGTAGAACTCCAAATGTGTGTACGACAACTTTACAGGTTGAATATAATGGAGTAAGTACTATATTTTCAGTGATATATCAAATATGGGCACAGTATATATTGATGATAATAATAATAATGATATATAATAAAAATAATGATAATAATAATGATAATGATAATGATACTGGTAGTAGTAGTAGTAGTAGTAGTAGTAGTAGTAGTAGTAGTAGTAGTAGTAGTAGTAGTAGTAGTAATAATAATAATAATAATAATAATAATAATAATAATAATAATAATAATAATAATAATAATAATAATAATAATAATAATAATAAAATTGTGGTACTGTGTGGAGATTTGTAGCTCGCGGATTGGTTGGTGCAGCGACTGCTTCTTCCCATCTACCTCCAGACTCTGAAACTCTCTTCCTCCCTCTGTCTTTCCTAATTCGTATGACCTTTCATCCTTCAAAAAGCTGATCTATCGTCATCTCAGAGCCTATTCCTCCTTATCTCTGGGTCTTCTGTTCTTTGACTGTTTTTCTGGCTGTCGTTTTCCTTTGTGTGACATTACCTCATCTCTGTCTTGTCCTTAACCTTTTTCTTTTCCTTCGTCTTGGTATTTTCTCGTGCCCGGGCTTTTATTGATAAGGGCAGTTTCTGCCTGTTCCGGTGTCACACTCATAAAAAAAGCATGAAGCAAGAAAACGTAATTGTACATACAGTACATATTCAGCATAATCAATGTATTTATTACTTTTACTTTAAAAGGGATGTGGCTGAGTCAAAGCATGTGTCCATTCACGGGAAGCCTATTCACCCCCATCTCACCATCATTGGCTCAGTGGGGGACAAGGGTTGATACAATTTCTCACCCCCCGCAATACTTGGGTTCTCCACAGGTATTTCAAGCAAAGCTCTTATCTCTTAGTGCTAGAAATCCATATTTTCTTTACATCCACCATTTTTTTTATGTGGTAACCCCCACAATCACCCATCCCAATTTCTATCACTGAGTAAGTGCGGGAGAACCCCATTGGCCGAGTTATCCATTCACTGTCCCTCTACAAGGATATTATACAATGAGCGCCGAAAGCCGCAGCTGGTTTACCCCCACCGCTTCATCACATGGCAACTCCCCTCACACCCG
>JAXCGZ010020761.1:320000-353982 GCA_037179515.1 Halocaridina rubra
CCGGTTCAAGCCCCAATCCCCCACTGTGGTGTCCAGCAACAGTAGTAACCTTCCCAGTAAACTGCTTAAACTCTCGGTCCTGAACGGGAACCGATCTGTCGACCTCACGAATGCGAGGCCAGCGCGTTACCACAGTACTAGCCAAGCTCTAACCCTTATTTTCCCCGTCCCATTCGAGCGGGAATTGATTGTGACACTTAAAGCAGCAAAAATTTCAATAATTATACACAAAGACAGGAAGGTCCCATTTATAGTTGAGTGGCCAAGTCAAAGCACACACACATTCATAATTTTACCTTTTCAACTTTGTTTCACTTGGGTTCGATTTCTTAAACAGTGTAAACCTAGGATACCATATTGTTAGTTAGCTAGACACACAAATGGATTTCATAAACGCCTCTGACGAGGTCTCTGTGCATGGCTAGGATCCCCCAGGGGGGATCCAAGCCATACACAGAACCGCGTCAGATGCGTTTATGAAATCCATTTGTGTGTGTCTAGCTAACTAACAATATGGTATCCTAGGTTTACAATGTTCAAGAAATCGGGCCTTGGTCTGCTACTACATCATCCATGTTTCTTCTAGCAAATATGCAACCAATCTCCTCACCTTTATTTTGGCTAGCTCTGTCATCACCATCATCATCATCATCGCCTAGCATAGGGCCTTCTTTCTACACTCATCTCCAGCCGTTAGTCTCAAGTAGCTCTGGGTCTCCAGATTTATCTGGTGTACTGAGAAGCCCAATTGAGGCTGTCTCGTATTACTCTATCCGGAAGAAAACAAATGCCAAGTTCAAACCATCGCCATCTCTACTTCATCATTACGTCATCTACATATGGAACTTCATATCTCTGGGTCCTCTGTACTTTGACTGTTTTTTTTTTCTGTCTGTCGTTTTCTTTTGTGAATCATTAACATTACCTCATCTCTGCCTTGTCCTTAACCTTATTCTTTTCCTTCATTTTGGTGTTTTCTCGTGCCTGGGCCTTTATTGATGAGGGCAGTTTTTGCCTGTCCCGGTGTCACACTAAAAAAAAAAAAAAAAACTTCAGTAACCCAGTTCATTTGGTTCTGGTTGCAGTTCTCCTGCCGTAGCTCCTTGTATGCCTTTTATTTGTGATTTTCAGATGATATCCATAGACATGTACATTAATGGATTTGGATTTACGTCACGAACTCCCTTTTCTACCAGGGGCTAGGACGGTTGGCTTCTTACTAAGGACCTGTTTTGGCATATGTAATCGTTACCCTGAGTGTATGCCCTTACTAACTTCAGTCCGTACACTAATACTTTTCATAATTAATCATTACAACAATATAACAATATTATTTGCTTCTTGGTAATGATGACAAAAGGGTTAATATCTCTTTCTATTCATATACTTCTATGTAACTTTTTCACCTTTGACTTTATGTATTAATATGATCTCCACAAGAAATGTTTTCAAAGATTCTCCCAACGATGAACAGATAACAAGATAATTGCTATTTTGTGCAACCTATATACAAAGTTTCTATATACATTGTCTCTATTTATCTATATCCTTCAATTATACTTGTTTTCCAAG
Organism: Halocaridina rubra; assembly: GCA_037179515.1. Classification (NCBI taxonomy): domain Eukaryota; kingdom Metazoa; phylum Arthropoda; class Malacostraca; order Decapoda; family Atyidae; genus Halocaridina; species Halocaridina rubra. The sequence goes on from JAXCGZ010020761.1 coordinate 321,573, forward strand.
TATGGCATTATTTTGCTCACTGTTTTCCAAAAGCCACTTTCTGAAAGTTTCTTCTAATGATGGGCTGAAGCCATTGTAATTTCTAACCCACTATTGATATCGTGACCTTCTCGGGAAAATTACAGCCAAACCAATTACGTCAGGTTTTGAAAAGAGAGAATAGTAGCATTGCCATATTACCTGGAAGGAAAACAGATTCCAATGACCACACTCGAGAGGTTCTTTTCAGTACTTTGTTGAAGTTTCCTTACAAGAATCTGTCTCGGAGTTAGTATGTACATACTTTGTCTTCTTGTAGAGTAATGATTTTTCAGTGTGTGGAACCAAGTGCTCTCTGCCTTCAGTGTTGCATTATTTCCTTATATCTTAATTTTTATGCTTTTATTTTTTTTTTTAATCCAGGGGCAAGGGACAAGAAAAACCTCGGTGTTCCCCTGCGTACTGTACAATCAAGTAAATGGGATGGAGAGAGTGGCTGATCACCATTATTTCCTTATAATCCTGGGGCAGGGGACAAGAAAAACTTCGGTGTTCCCCTGCGTATTTTACAGTCGATTAAATGGGATGGAGAGAGTGGCTGATCACCACGCTGCTAAGCATTCTTTACCTCGAATATTCCAGGCATAAGAGGATACTCTGGTAGATAAGCTGCAGTCAGAACCCTAAAAATTTGATTTTTATATATGGAACCTGACAATGATGACAAATTAAAATAATGTACCACATTATATCATCAACAGACTTACGTTTTCCTGATACAAATAACTTAAAGTAATAAGAAATATGATTAAGAAGGTTTCCGTAGTTTTTATCATTTTCCCCTTAGCTAAGTATAGGTAACAAAATCACTAATATAAGATATATATATTATGCCGTTTATGAATTCCTTTCAAGTATGTGTGTGTGTGTGTGTGTGTGTGTGTGTGTGTGTGTGTGTGTGTGTGTGTGTGTGTGTGTGTGTATAAACTTTATAATTTTTGATTAGGGGTAAGCAAAGCTTTTTTTTTCTCTCTCTTTTGTCTGGAGATAAGAACAAGCTCCCCATCCCGTGCTTGTCTCAAAATGCGACTAAATGGAGCGGAGCGAGGGGACTGGGAATCCGTTCCGTTCACATATCCCTCCCACAAAGAATCAAAATTCATTCTTTTGCTAGGCCAACCCACTTATAAAGAGAATTATGTCCCTTGCAAAAAGATTATATATTTGAACTTGGCTTGATAAAATACCTTGATCAGATGACTAATTTTAGAACACGGTATTAATAAGAACTAATTAGCTTTCTTCACCATCTAATTAATAACTATAATTAATTAATAAAGATGTCTGAATTCTCCATAAAAAATTCCATTAAAATCCTTTCTTTTTCGTTGATCTCTATTGGAAGACTGAAGAGTTTCTGGTTTAATTGTTAAATTCTAAGCTTAGTTCTCATTTGAGAACGATTCTTCGAAACTGAAGTTCTTGATCTCGCTTTTTTTTCTTCACTTCCAAGAAAGGGATAATCATTTTGCACTTTCCAATACTTTTGAAGAATTGAGAATGGTCTACAAGAAATGGAAAGTATTTTTATCTTTATGCTTGTTGCTACATCCTCTCTAATACCTCATACTCAGACGTTCATTTGTAATGTTGTTTGTTCCGGTTTTACGTCACGGACTTCCTTTTCTATCAAGTGCTAGGACGGTTGCCTTCTTGCGAAGGACTTGTTTTGGCAGATGTAATCCTTACCCTGAGTGCATGCCCTTGCTAACCTCAGAACGTGACGGGGCGCGAACCCTCGACCTGACGCCTCAGAGTCGCGGACGCTACCACTTGAGCCACGGTGACTACCAGACGTTCATTTGTAATCTGTACATGGAATGGCTTCGTATTAATGGATATTTTTTTTTCATACAAGGAGTTTACCATAGATTGCATTCTTTTTGCTAGCATTCTCACACACGCATGTACGCACGTCCATTTCTATCTCGTAGGCGTCTGGGAAAGCAGTCCTAACTAGCGTAGGAAGGCACAGGAGCTAGCTGACAAACAGGAAGACATTGCCAGGATCTTTGAGTCCATTGGGGTGCATGTCTTGGCTGGCCGTCGGGTCCAGCATAAGGCCGTCCATACTCCTAGTAGGATGTCATCCTTGGAGATGAGGGTGTCACTCTCAATCTTTTTGGCATACGACAAGGCAGCTCTAGCTGGCGTCTGGAAGACACAGGGGCTAACCTGAAGGGCAGAGAGGCCTGAGTGGATGTGTTGCGCTTTCTCTTGAAGAGCAAAGAAGACGACTCCTGGCTAGTACAGTGGTAACGCACTGGCCTCGCATTCGCGAGGTAGAAGGATGGCGCCTCGTCCAGGCAAGAGAGTTTAAGCTATTTACAGGGGAGGTTACTGCTGTGGCTGGTCACCACAGTGGGGGGTTGGGGCCTGTGCCGGCTGGCCACCACTCTATGGGTCCTCCATTGCCCGTTCCACCAATCCTTGTGTGGAAAATCTAAATAACAAGGGAAAGAAGATAGCACAGAAAGGCAATGCGAAACAGCTTGGAGAGACGAGGAGGAGTAGCAATGCTTCAATTTAAAGGGCCACCAGTGTGCCCATCGACAGCAAGGTGGAGTAAAACAACAATGACTACATTATGAAGATTTTAGTGAAGACTTGCTTAAGATTACTTGATGAGTTAATATATTGATCAAAAAGTCAGTTTATATTCAGTTTATGCAGACTATATAGTAGTGGGTGGAACATGCTGGGGAGTTATTATATATATATAAGGTCAATATTTTAAAGATAATATCAGGACATTTCCTGACCGAGACAGGAAGGGTTATATATATATATATATATATATATATATATATATATATATATATATATATATATATATATATATATATATATATATATATATATATATATATATATATATATATATATATATATAATATATATATATATATATATATATATATATATATATATATATATATATATATATATATATATATATATATATATATACCTTGGCTGTTTCCAAGGTATATATATACATATATATATATATATATATATATATATATATATATATATATATATATATATATATATATATATATATATATATATATATAGTATATATATAAATATATATATATATATGTATATATATATATATGTATATATATATATATATATATATATATATATATATATATATATATATATATATATATATATATATATATATATATATATATATATATATATATATATATATATATATATATATATATATATATATATATATATATACACATACACGCATACAAGTCTCTGTACTTAATAAAATTAGATTTTATTTGTCTGTTTACTGAATTCTTATACAGGTAAGGCCTGATTATCACGTGGTCATTAAAGAAGTAGGTTAATGAATTTTTTAATTAAGTTGAGAACATTGTGACGCTCGTCTGGCGGAAGAATTTAATGAAAAACAGACATGAAACAAGAGAAAAATAGCTTGAAAATATTTGTTAATATTTGTTAATATATGTTAACAGCATAGTAGTTAAAGCTGTAAGATTTATTTCCCTTTTAACTCTCTGTGGTGTAGTTGGTAGAGCATTGGCACATTAATTATGAGTCCTAGGTTGGAGTTCCAGTCGGGGTAAACTGTGATTCATGTTTTCACATATGGTAATGTGCTTATATGAATATATATATATATATATATATATATATATATATATATATATATATATATATATATATATATATATATATATATATATATATAGAAGAGAGAGAGAGAGAGAGAGAGAGAGAGAGAGAGAGAGAGAGAGAGAGAGAGAGAGAGAGAGACAGAGAGACAGACAGACAGACAGACTGAAAGACAGGTATAAAAAGATTAAAAGATATTTAGGGGCCTTATGGTTAGACATATAAATGCATAAAATGAGATAGAATGAATGAATGAAGGAATGAATGAATGAGTAAATAGAAACGCAATAGCAAATAAACAAAATAAATAGACATAAAAGAAGAGAAACTAAACTGGATGTTTATGACAGACATTGATATATAAATTACAGGCCATCACAACTTTATTTCTCTCCTCCCCCCCGTGTTTTTCTCAATTAGTGTACAGCAAACAGGCAGTAATTGGCCCTGTTTTGGACATAATGACAACTCATTGGTGATAATGAGTAATTACAGCTTAATTGCAATGGTTATGTGTCACAGAATACATTTTTTTGGGTGGATGGGATACGAGACAAGATGGCATTCAGCTCCTAACATATTGCTAATATTAGCCATAAATTTGTTTGTTAGAGCTTTATAGAATTCTCTTTTGCTTATGTGCTGTTGTTGTTTTATATTATTTTGTCTTTTTGAGGTATCATCCTTAATGGGTGTATAATCACCGTATGTCCCCCTGTAATGGGGTGGCCATGCACATCACAAATTTCCCCTCAGTCACATTTTTCGGTTCACTAAGAGGGTGAGTGTTTAAAGTTCTTCTGGTGTGGGGCCAGACAGCTGGTTTACTTCCACCACTTCACCCTGTGGCAACCCTCCTTCACCAATTCGTCCCAGATTGCAGCACCGAACAGGTGCGGGATAATCCCCTTGGCCCGTATAACCTATATGCAATCTCTCTCCATTCATCCCCACACCTTACACTTTCTCTTCCCTGCTTCACTATATGCCGCATGCACCCACGGCTTTTTTCACCAGATCAGTCCATCTGATTCAAGGCTATACTCTCAGACTTTCTCCACTTACTTCTGCAATCCACGCTGTTTGCTAGAATCTCATAATTCAATCTTTCCTTATGTCCAAACCATCTCAGCACGTTCTGGTTTAGCTTATCCGACTGCTTCATTCCGTTCTCTGTCTCGCCTCTGCATTTCTCACTCTGTTTATTCCTGACATACATATTATACGTGTAAAACACCTCGTCTCCCTGTCTCCAGCTGGGTATATTATTTTCATATATATTGTCTGTATTTGTGTTTATGTGTGCGTGGCTATTTTTTTTTTAATCTAAATAAAAGAAAATGGATTTCTTCCAAGAAAAACTGAATGAAAATGTGTTTACAATCATGTTTGTGGTCAGTTTACCATATCTATATTAGATTCTTGCATTTTCCTATAGACCTGAACATTAGATTAATTTTAGTACCTAAAACTAAATATATCTACAGCTTCAAAAGCTAACATGATTAAATAAAGATTATAATATACAAAATACACAATCACCGAATTATATATCTGTTGTTTACATAAACGTTTTAAACTTGATGAAATTGCTCATTAAAACCACACTGGAAAAATTTATTATACAACTATAGCTTAGCAAAGGAAACAACATTTCAACAAGTTTAAAACACAGTTTAATCATAATTTGCAATGGGTTTCTGCGGCTCTCTTCAATGCTGATGATATTGGAGGTACGCACTTCTGTTAATTATACTTGTGTGTGTGTGTGTGTGTGTTTGTGTGTGCATGTGTGTGTGTATGTGTGTGTGTGTGTGTGTGTGCGTGTGTGTGCTTCGCGTTTGGGTAGTGTTTCTATGGTGTTTTTTCTATATTGGTGTATTTAATTTTTTTATTTTTTATGCTGTTTTGTTCACTTGAGTTTATATGTGTCAATATTTCGTCCATGATTTTTTATTATACGCTTTTGTGGTCTTCATGAGTGTATATCTAAAACATTATACATTTACTTCGTAAATCAAATTTATTTTTATTTTAATGGGAATTTCCTTTTCATATAATATATATTATGTCAATTTAGAGTGATTGATATCTGTATATGTGCTCTTTCCAATGAATTATGTCATTTACAGATGATGTTCCTATTCACCGGCTCTTGCGATTTAGATATTAAAGTGTAACAGCTGCTCTTGTATAGGTCAATCAGATTATATTCATACGTGTGTGCGTGTGTGCATATATATATATATATATATATATATATATATATATATATATATATATATATATATATATATATATATATATATATATATATATATATAATATATATATATATATATACATAATATATATATATATATATATATATATATATATATATATATATATATATATATATATCTATATATATACATAGATATATGTGTGTGTGTGTGTGTGTGTGTGTGTGTGTGTGTGTGTGTGTGTGTGTGTGTGTGTGTGTGTGTGTGTTTGCTTGTGCGTATGTGTGTGTAGAGAGAGAGAGAGAGAGAGAGAGAGAGGAGAGAGAGAGAGAGAGAGAGAGAGAGAGAGAGAGAGAGAGAGAGAGAGAGAGAGAGAGAGGAGAGAGAGAGAGAGAGAGAGAGAGAGTAAATACACATATGTGTGTATAGGTGTGTGTGTCTGCGTATGTGCGTGTGTATGCGCGCATGTGTATGAGTCGTAAAACGAACTCACTAATTATAATGACCCCAGATGCATTATACCAAGTTGTTACACCTAGGTTCCAAGACCGACTGCTGAGGGGCATGGTTCTCTTCATATCTGTGAAAAAGGTAAACTCAGGTGCGAAAGATCCAATTACTGCTTTGAATTGGCACGTGTATTCATCATCATCCATTTTTCTTTTTTTTTTGCATGGATATGAATGACTTATTAGAAAGTCAAAAGTGATTTTGCAGGTTCAACTGGGTAGTGAGAACAGGAAAAAGACGTATTTTTGGGGCTGAGTAAAATTATTAAGTAATTGGATAAGAAAGCAAAGCTTACATTTTGCAAAACACAAAATATTGAACTTAATGAATGAAAATGTCATTAAGAATAGATATGAATTTGATGCTCCCTATTAAATGGTTTAAGGGAATAGGAAAATTTAACTTCTGCCAAAATAAGAATACTAAAAAAGTTGAATAACAGAGAATGTAAAAATAATAATGGTAACGTGTAAAACGAAGAATATGAACTATAAAGAAGAAAATGCATTTTTTAAAATAAAATTGAAAAGATTTTGCATGTTTAAATGAGTACCTTAAGGAGAATCACATACTCTATCTTGAAAAAAAAAGTGTGTTTTCCAAGACTAATGATTATCATCATAGCCTCCAACGCCGTGTGAAGCAAAAGACCTAGTTGAAATTCGGTCTTTCATTCCTTTTGCCTATGTGTTTATAGTTCTCCATTCATCTTTTTTTTTTTTTTTTAATGGGATGGGATAGGAGGGGAAAAAGGGGGAGAGGATTAAGAATATAAGAGAACTGGAGGGAAAAGCACGAAAATTAAATAAAGTAAGAGATAAAAAGAGAGGGGCAGACCCTCGTGCTAAGTTTTGATCTGGAATTCAGGTGATCTCGAGCCTCGGGTCTCATACTTCTCACTCAAGCAAGTCTTCTGAGACTCCCAGTTCTTCTGATGCTCTGAGTAACCCAGTTAACAACAAAATACAAAACAGGAACAGTTAACAGCAAAACAGAAAACAGAAACAGTTAACAGCAAACAGAAAACAGAAACAGTTAACAGCAAAATAGAAAACAGAAACAGTTAACAGCAAAACAGTTAACAGGAAATCAGAAAACAGAAACAGCTAACAGGAAAACAGAAAACAGAAACAGCTAACAGCAAAACAGAAAAAAGAAACAGTTAACAGCGAAACAGAAAAAAACAGAAACAGTTAACAGCAAAACAGAAAACAGAAACAGTTAAAAGCAAATCAGAAAACAGAAACAGTTAACAGCAAAACAGAAAACAGAAGCAGTTAACAGCAAAACAGAAATAGTTAACAGCAAAACAGCAAAGCAGAAGCAGTTAACAGCAAAACAAAAAACAGAAACAGTTAACAGCAAAACAGAAAATAGAAACAGCTAACAGCAAAACAGAAAACAGCATCATTTAACAGCAAAACAGAAAATAGAAACAGTTAACAGAAAACAGAAAACAGAAACAGCTAACAGCAAAACAGAAAACAGAAACAGTTAACAACAAAATAGAAAACAGAAACAGTTAACAGCAAAACAGAAACAGTTAACAGCAAAACAGAAAACAGAAATAATATAGATGTAATTTATAAAGATCATAAAAAAAAAGATCTAGAAATGAGTGAATTAAAAATGCAAAGTTGGAGAAACGGATGTTTTGCTGTAAAGAGAACAGCGTTTTTCAAAAATAACAGCAAATGCTGTGCAGCATAACAGAAAATAGAAATAATGTTGATTATAATTGTGTAAAAAGCAAGTGATAAACAGTAGTAGAAAAGTATGTTTTACCTTAAAGGAAAAAAAGATGTTAATATTACGAAATGCAGAATAAAAAAAATTAAATTCTAAATATAATCGATATGTGCAAACCTTTAAAAAAAATAGAATTTAATGACTAAGAATGACATGAAAAATAAAATATTTTCTTATCTGTCACGGAGAGTACGGACTTGTAAGGCAGAAAAATAAATATTTAGCAGTACAAAGCAATAATAATATATCAAATAATTTCATTGAAACGCTCCACGTGTTTATTAAACTCAATGGCTGTTTAAAAGCAAGTTCATAACCTCTGAATAAGTTTTAAGTTTGGCGTCTGCTAATATGCAGTTATTAACAAATTCGATATTTTCTTGTGTGGGAAGAAGAGGTCAGCTATGCTTTCGAATTATCGTACATCTTTCAAAAATCTGTTTTGGAGTTGTAATGGCTGTATTGCGCCCCGTCACGGACTGAGGTTAGTAAGGGCATACACTCAGGGTATCGATTACATCTGCCAAAAATAAGTCCTTCGTAAGAAGGCAACCGTCCTAGCCCTTAGTAGAAAAGGGAGTTCGTGACGTAAAACCGAATCCAATCCATTGGAGGTATTGTGTACTTTTGATATTTTGCTTTTTTTGTTAATTCCCTCTTCTATATAATTATATAACTACACTATATCTACATGGTGAATTCCTTTATCTGAGGCCAAAACTAAGTAAAAATTCTCATATAAATTATAAATAAAAAAAGAAAGATATATACATGTCAGATTTTTTAAAACAGAATTTGATTCCTAAAGCATCTGGTGAATGTACATATATTTGGACACCGCCACTAATCAAGAGAGAGAGAGAGAGAGAGAGAGAGAGAGAGAGAGAGAGAGAGAGAGAGAGAGAGAGAGAGAGAGAGAGAGTACCTTCCCTTTTTTGAGTCAAGTTTAATTAAACTCTCTCTCTCTCTCTCTCTCTCTCTCTCTCTCTCTCTCTCTCTCTCTCTCTCTCTCTCTCTCCTCTCTCTCGCTGAGTAATAACTAATTATTCTTATCCATATGTGTGCTCTGTGATGTTGTTGAGACATGTGGGCGTACTTCGTTACTGAGAAATAATGGTGAGTTTTGCTCTTTTTTAATTATAATCTTTTTTTAACTAACAAAAAAATTGTCTTTATGTGTTTAATGCGTTTGTATCTGTTAGTTTTATATGAAGATATACACTTACATATATATATATATATATATATATATATATATATATATATATATATATATATATATATATATATATATATATATATATATATATCTATATATATATATATATATATATATATATATATATATATATACTATATATATATATATATATATATGATTGATAGTTTAAAAAATAATAGCAATAATGATAATGATAATGATAAAGATGGCGATGGCGATAATGATGATGATTATGATGAAGATGATTATTATTATTATTTTTATTATTATTATTATTATTATTATTATTATTATTATTATTATTATTATTATTATTATTATTATTATTATTATTATTATTATTATTATTATTATTATTATTATTATTGCAATTATTATGATTATTATTATAATGATAATAATGTTTGTATGTAATTGCCACCCAAACATTGAGTGCATGCCCTTGCTAATCTCAGACCGTGACGGGGCGCGAATCACTGTAAGATTAAGCCTTTTAACTGAGAGCTTGAAAGCACAAATGAAGAGAAACCAACTCAAAAAGAGTTAGAAGCTTACACATATGTTGATATGGGACGATTTTTCACCAATACTATAGGGTATTGAGTCACTCAAGAATTACATAGAACCTAAATGAAAACTTTACTTATTTTTAAGTATTTAAGTGAGCAAAAGGACTAAAACTACCCAAAGAATGTCAGGAGATTTGCCCATGCAATGGAATGGGACTTTTTTTAATTAATTAATATATGGTGTATAGGGTCATTTAAGAATAATATACATCAACATTAAATGAAAACTGTCTTCGATGGAAAAGAACGAGTTGCAATTTTGTAATCAGTGAACAAGAATTTTAATATTAATGCTGAAAAAAAAATGCTTGAATTAAGCAGTTCTGTATTAATTGGACTTCCTGTTTTTTTTTTTTTCATTCTTTCAGTGAATCAAATGATGGAATTAGTCATTCATCGTCATTTTTCATATTTGCCAGTTTGCTGTGCAATAGAGACGTTCTTGGCGTCTCTTCTGCATTCTTCTTAATCTTTTTTTTAATAAGCTTCAATATGGTTAACCCGCCCATTTTTATTTTCTTTTAAATTCTTATTTTTATCATTCGTTATCCAGATCCTTCTTTTTCTCCTCCTTCTTCTTCTTCTTCTTCTTCTTCTTCTTCTTCTTCTTCTTCTTCTTCTTCTTCTTCTTCTTCTTCTTCTTCTTCTTCTTCTTCTTCTTCTTCTTCTTCTTCTTCATTCAATACCATGTGGCGAGAAAGGTGAACCACAGATCAAATAAACAAAAGAGGTATTTTCGTATTTTCGGCGAAAAGAGGAACAGATTTGAAATGATTCTTCGTTTAGTGAATGAGCATAAAAAAATACCTTTAACAGCTGTTGCGCAATGGGTGGGTATCCTCTGCCTCCCATAGTTCTTGCTCCCTTTCTCTCTTACTTCTTATGTTCTTCTTTGACTTTTTATGTAATGGGTATATAAAAAAAATTAAAAATATATATGGCAATATATTCGAGCTTTAATGATGATCGTTTCCTCCAAGTTGACAATAATGTATGTTGATAACCGCCTCTTAACCTATTTTCTAGATTATTTCAACTTATTTTGACTTGAGCGCTTTTGAGTACTTTCGGTTGGGGGTTGTAGAATCGAGTCGGCGCTAGATTTCATATACTTTATATAGGTCACTGACCACGTTGTTTCCACGTGGCTGACCAAGTGTGACCACAGCCAAAGGACAAATCATGATCCACAATTGTAATTTGTTACTACTTTTCGACAGAGGCCTTTGAAGATCCTAAAAAAGGGAGTGTAGATGCATTTGTGGTGTGACCCTTGTTCACTCAGCAGGTGAAATGAGTACAACAATTGAAGTATGAAGAAAATAAGAGACCAGTATATTAATAAGCTCTACATTCGATATGGGTTACCATTAATAATCCCCTAGCCTTCCTGCCCTCCCCCACAAATAAGGAAATTACAATATGCATTTATCTACATATTCCCCTTGTTAGTAGGTGGCATACTCAGTGTTTTCTGGCTATACTTTTAGATACCCAGTTTTATCACCTATTTCGAGAAGGAAAATACTGAGGAAGGTGAGGATAAGGAGTCCCCTCACTCCGTCCCATTTAACAGATTTTGATGACAAGCAGGGGAACAAGTAGTCGTTGTTCTTGTTCAACTTCAAAGAAAATAGAAATATATAAATCATGCGAATGCTTGTATTACCTGATGGACATATAAACAAGCAAATAAACAAACAAATAGATAAATGCGTTTGGAAAACAAATACATTAATAAAATTAAGAGCAAGAAGACAATTGGGTCACTGCACCCACAGCTACCATGCGGGTGATAATAATTAACACATCTCCCAATGGGGAAGAGAGAGAGAGAGAGAGAGAGAGAGAGAGAGAGAGAGAGAGAGAGAGAGAGAGAGAGGAGAGAGAGAGAGAGAGAGAGAGGCGGTTAATTATATTAAGAGGATCGTGTAAAATGATGGGAGGTGGAAAAAGAAGCAGAGAAAAATCGCTAAAGGTAGAGCAAAAGTAGCAAAGAAATAATAATAATAATAATAATAATAATAATAATAATAATAATAATAATAATAATAATAATAATAATAATAATAATAATAATAATAATAATAATATTAATAATAATAATAATAATAATAATAATAATAAAAGGTGCATTTTTTGTAGCACAATTAGTTCCCATGAAAAGGGGTGGACAACTGGTTGGAGCAGCAAGGGCAATGCAAGGCTGGATACCCATCCTAACCCCGCTGCGGGGATTGAACCCTCGGTGTGGGACTCGTTTTGGCATATTTCCATTGAATCCGTGTACTGTGTGTTGACAACTAATTAACACAACAGTAGAATTTACATAAAAATATCAGGTGACAGGTGACAGGTTAATTAAGTTTGTAGTAACATCCCACGTTTGGAGATTAAGAATAACTTGCATCTAACATATTTATGCAGGTGGTATTACACGGGGACATTTTCTTTTCTTTTTTTCTTTTTTTTTAAATCTAGACCTGCCGTTTTTAACACATAGGTTTTTATCATGTTAATAAACTTCTTCGTTTACATCTTTTCCCACTTTTATGTGGGGTCGATGTTTCTGGCCAGTGTTCTCCATATGTTCCGGTCCCATACCTCATCACCCAACAAGCCTTTAGACCTCAGGTCGTCATTGATGCAATCCATCCACCTAAGCTTTGGTCTCCCCCTCCCTCTCCTACCCTGTATATCCATTTCCATCACCCTCCTCCTAACATACTGTTCATCCCTCCTAACGACATGACCACACCATCTTAGTCTACTTTCTTGTATCTTATCTGATATTAAACATTTCTGATATAAGTTTTTTTTTTTTAATCGATCAAAATGTGGAGCAACAGATTTTAACTCAAACGTTTTAGGTATGTTAATAAACGTTTCTCGATATGTTATTTTTCTGTTCTCTTTTTACACTGACAATGTTTTGGTGAACTTCATCATTCTTTAAGCTTTTTGGCTATGCCTGATGCTTACTGAGTTTAATTCACTGACTCTCTAATCATGTTCATTGAGCCACATTCATTCCACATTATGTTCGAGCACTAACTAGTGTGGAATAGTAGTCACCGTAGCTCAAGCGGTAGCATCCGCGACTTTGAGGCGTCAGGTCGAGGGTTCGCGCCCCGTCCACGGTCTGAGGTTAGCAAGGGCATGCACTCAGGGTAAGGATTACATCTGCCAAAACAAGTCCTTCGCAAGAAGGCAACCGTTCTAGCCCTTGGTTGAAAAGGGAGTCCGTGACTTAAAACCGGAACTGAACACTAACCAGTGTGAATCCATATCAAAATTTTTAATATTTTTTTTTTCAACCATCATTATAACAGTTAATAGATATAACTAATATTTTCTTATATCTCTTGTCATATTTTCTCTTGAATTATAATTACATGTCTACTTATAAGTTACTCTTAAATTGTATAAGAATAGAAATCGTAGAAAAATGGAAATATATGTTTGCTTGTTTTCTTATGTGTTTGTTTGTTAATAAGAGAATCAGTGAAAATTACATTCTTAATGCCTTTCACTACAATTATAAGCAAAATACATTTATATATTATAGACATACTATATGAGTAAAAATCAAATTGTGATTCTGAGGCATATTGTGTACAATAAATTATGCAAGTTCATGCACTGTCTATCGAAGCCATATTACTGTTACACTACTCTTTCGGGAGCTATACAGAGAAAATTGAGAACATAAACTTTGAAATAAATTCTAGACTTTACGATATTGTGAAATAAAAAAAAAATATTAAAATAAAAAGCTGTGCCCATACTACCGTAACACTGCTCTACCGAGAGTCATATAGAGAAAATTAGGAACATAACAAAATATACTGCATTTTTTGAAATTGCCTAAAAAAAAAAAAAAAAAAATAATAATAATAATAATAATATAATAATAATAAAATAAATAAAATCTGCAGAATATATGTAGTGACTTAATGTTTTTTTTTTAGATTCTTATTATAGAAATCATCCTTCCATGTCTATATTCGCGAACTATTTCTTGATTTCGCTATTTTCGAAATTGCCTAGAAAAAAAAATCTGCAGAAATATATGTAGTGATTTAATGGTATCTTTTTAGATTCTTATTATAGAAATCATCCTTCCATGTCTATATTCAGGAACTATTTCTTGATTTCACTATTTTCGAAATTGCCTAAAAAAAATAAAAATTCTGCAGAAATATATGTAGTGACTTAAGGTTTCTTTTTAGATTTTATTATAGAAATCATCCTTCCATGTCTATATTCAGGAATTATTTCTTGATTTCACTATTTTCGAAATTGCCTAAAAAAAAATAAAAAATCTGAAGAAATATATGTAGTGAATTAATGTTTCTTTTTTGGTTCTTATTATAGCAATGATCCTTCCATGTCTATATTCATTAAATATTTCTTGGTTTCACTATTTTCGAAATTGCCTAGAAAAAAAATTCTGCAGAAATATATGTAGTGACTTAATGTTTCTTTTTAAATTCTTATTATAAAAATCATCCTTCCATGTCTGTACTAAAGGACTGTTTCTTGATTTCAATACACTTTATGACCATTGACAGAGCATCGTACATTCAGAGAATGACAGCGAGCTACGTGTTCCTGTTATCACAAATGGAATTCAATTCAAGGATTCTCTCTGCTAGAATTGACAATACTGATTGGTTCTATTTCCTCTCTAGCCCTTAATCTGCTGTGCCTTGAGCAGTTATTAATGCAGTAGCTTCATAACAGGCGATATTTTGCTATATGTTGTTAGAATCGGCGAGATACTGACTGGTAGTGATTGTGGAAGTTGATGTAAGGGACTGAATAGTTGTTACAGAAGCGTTTTTTTTTTCTATATTTTTGGTAGTTTGATGAAAGCATTTTCTAATATTCTTTTGTGAGTCCTCAGCCTCTCAGAGTTCATTTTCTCTTTCTGTGCATTTTCACCTTTTTTTTTTCCTTGGGTAATGAAAAAAAAATTCTACGTTTGTATTTATCTCTCCAGTGAAGAATTAGACTAAATATGATGGAGTGAGGGTACTGAGAAGTTCCTCCCCCTTTAGCATTTTTCTTTGGTAAAGTGTCGACGTAGTGTTTGCCTAGGCCGCTCCCCTTTACAAAGGGGATGATGGAGTTTGTAGTGAGATAAACAGCTATTCCACAACAGGTATTAAGTCATCAGCGTCGGAGCAATTGATATTCTCTTTGATACTACCAATTTGTGACTGAGTGATACTTAATAACAAATTGTTATCATGAAAAGCTACATAGTTAGATATGATCAAAATTCAAAAATACTTTCGTGGAGGCATTTATCAATACATGTATTCCTTATAATATACTGAGTATAAGTGAGAGAACTGGATGGACCATAGGACCAAATTCTTGATACCGAGACTACAAAGCTTGGAGTTGATTCCAGATATGGAGTTCTGACTCAATCTGTCCCATTCTATTCTATTATATAACGACTTGCTATAACCAAATAAGTCTGAAACATGTCAACACGTCTGTCACTGAAACTACAAGACTAGCCAGTGGTTAAAATTCCACATCATATTTTACAAATATTTTCACTATAACTGTCCAATTTAGGATGTACACTTAAACACTGACTGGCGATGCCTAAGTTGAATCCTAGCACTGGGTTGTTGCGTCTGTTTGTGCTTAGCACAAACAGTCACTAGCACTGTCCACTTTTTATGATATAGTGTCAAATACTGACTTGTTGTGACCAAGTATGATTAAGTTTCGTAAGAAGTTATCTCTGAAACTTCAGGGACAGGTGAGTATACCAGTTCTTGATGGGATGGCAAATGTAAGTTAATGCGAAGCAAAAAGTATTCTTTGAAAAAAAATTGGTTGTATAGACCAAAAAGCCGAATGTATATTACATATGAAAAAAAAATCAAATTTCCATAGAGAGCACTGGAAAACTGAAATTGTCTACGAAAACAGCATTCATACTGGCACAGAGCAAGAAAAAATACTGTAAAGCAGAAATCGTGCCATAAAAGAGCTGTTCCACTGCAAAGCCCAACTGGGAAATAATAAAAAGCAGAGAGATTTTTATGAGAGGAAAGGTACATCAGATCAATGGAAAACAATTGGATACCGAGACCTCTTTTTATGAAAAGAGCAATTGTAATGAATTGCCAGAGGACTCCGAGTGCCTATAAATGTAGATAGACTTGAAAACTTTCCTCTACTATTGTCCTTTAGGGTGTTCGAGAACTACGGACAACTTATTCTGTAGGAGTTAACGTCTGTGAGTTTTATGTAGGGCGAGGGAATATTTTGGTCTCCAGACCCCTAATAGAGATGTGGTAACTGCAGTTCATAAGATGATTAAAAGATGGTTGAAGTGCCTTGGAAAAGAAGTTGAAAGGAGATGGTCTAACTGCATAGGAAGAAAATCTAAAAGAGACAATAGGTGACATAGAGATTGAGAAAACAAAAATGGGCTAAAAAAGAAAAGGTAAGAACTAAAAGATATGAAAGATAATGATGATATTATTTGTCTTCAGACTACACGTACACCAAATAAGAGAATGAGCAATAACAAAAAAAGCAAAAGACAAAGATGAAGAGGAGGAAAAAGAAGAGGATCAAGAATAAAAGGAATAAGAGGAATAAGATAAAGAAGAACAAAAAATAGACCAAGAAGTTATATATGGTAAAAAGAAGACCCATAGCCAAGAAAATGCTCCGAAGCATATCCATTAAACCAAAACAATAGAGGAAACTCATAAAAACGGGTGATTAAACAGGGTAGATTCGAATACTTAAAATCAAACATGATTATTTGCAATTTCCATCTGATTTTCGCGCATGAAATTCAGAATGATTCACTAATGTATGACAAAAAAAAACACACACAAACTGAAAATCTGAATTATAATAGAGGAATTTACATTCCAACGTAATCCAAATACGAACCGAGGTCATTTATAAATTGAAGTACCAATATGAAATACAAAATATTTTAAGAAAATTTGTCATCTATAAATTAATACATTAATATTAATCTTGCTAGGAATTACTTTTTCGTAATAAGGAATGTCAAATGTAAAACAAATAAATAAATAAATAAATAAGCAAGAGAGTAAAGACATAAATGCCAAAGTAGGCCAAGAAACGGATAAAATAACATCATAGCTACAAGCTAGACTGCTAGACATTCTTAAGTACTTTCAATCCTAGATTCTTTGCTAGAACACAAAAAGGTTGTAAATAATTTTTAACTGCGTTTTAAGGGCTCGGCTACACTTGAAGTGGAATCCCTTCCATAAGCCTTTCGAACGGCCCACCACTTGGATAGTAACAGCACAACGCCTTTGGAAATCCAGTCTGTTGTGTCTGGAACAGCTTTTGAAGCTGGAATAAACCCTATTGAGGAATCCAGACCGTGTAATTCTCTCTCTTTCTTACACACATACATACTCCTTCTCTCTCTTTATCTATCTCTCTATCTCTCTTCATCTCTATATCTCTATATCTCTATCTCTCTATCTATCTCTTTATCAATCTATCCATCACTCTCTCTCTCTCTCTCTCTCTCTCTCTCTCTCTCTCTCTCTCTCTCTCTCTCTCTCTCTCTCTCTCTCTCTCTCTCTCTCTCTTTTTCTCTCTCTCTATCTCTCTATATCTCTATCTCACTATCTCACTATCTCACTATCTCACTATCTAACTATCTAACTATCTAACTATCTAACTATCTAACTATCTAACTACCTAACTACCTACCTACCTACCTACCTACCTACCTATCTATCTATCTATCTATCTATCTATCATTTTCCTATTCCATTTCCTCTTTTCCTAAATCAAAGAAAGACTGTGCCTGTTTCCCCAGGTATTTGGCTTGGAATATAACTTACTTTTTTTTTCCCTTTTCTACTTTTCTCTTTTGCTTTGTCTGTCTTCTTGCAAATGCTGATAAAATCAAGACTCTCATTCATTCTAAAGAGAAAAGAGAGAAAAGAAGATGAATGAAAGAAAAACAGAAAATTGAAGAATGAAAAGAGGTAAAGAAGAAGAAAGAGAGAGGGAATAAGTAGGAGAGAGAGAGAGAGAGAGAGAGAGAGAGAGAGAGAGAGAGAGAGAGAGAGAGAGAGAGAGAGAGAGAGAGAGAGAGAAGAGTTATGTGAGTAGAAACAGATTCAAGAGATGAATAAATGAAGAGAAGGAGCAGGGGGATGCTCTCATTCTCAGATAGATAGAGATAAATAATTATACACAGAGACTAAAAATAATATCAAGAAGATAAGGAATTAGAAGAATTAGAAGAATTAGAAGAAATAGAAGAAAAAGAAGAAAAAGAAGAAAAAGAAGAAGAAAGAAATAGAAGAAAAAAAGAAATAGAAGAGAAAAGAAATAGAAAAGAAGAAAAAGAAGAAAAAGAAGAAAAAAAAAGAAAAAGAAGAAAAAGAAGAAAAAGAAGAAAAAGAAGAAAAAGAAGGAAAAGAAGAAAAAGAAGAAAAAAAGGTGCTCTCTATCTCAGAGAGAGACTGAGAACTATAAAAAAGAACAACAGAAAAATAATAAGAACAAGAAGAATAAGAAGAGGTTTTAGAAAAAGACTCAAAAGAAGAAGAATCATAACAAGATCATGATAATGCTCTCTATCTCGAGAGAGAGAGAGAGAGAGAGAGAGAGAGAGACGATGCGTTATAGAAAAAAAAAAGACTTAAAGAATAACACGAACGAGAACAAGAACAAAATGTTCTCTAGAGACTCAATAGGAGAATAATAAAAAGGACAAGATAAAGATGATCTCTGTCTCGTCACTGGACAGTCCAAGAATATGTCATGAAAGTTCTTTGAGTCTTAAGCCATTTGTCCATCTGCAGGAAGAACTCCCTTCAAACTCAATTTTCGAACCGAATTTTACCCTAGATGGAAAGTGTCTCTCAAATCTCTATCCTTTCACTCAATTTCAAACCCATATCTTTCCATTAACTTTCCTCTATACCAATGAAAATCCTTTTACATGTATTTTGCATCTAAATTCTATCTCTTTTTTGGGGGGATGGTCTCAGCAGCCTTTTACTTAGATGATAAACCTTTTTATGTATATTATATCTTATTTAAATTGTAATGTTCTTTTTGGTTTTTATTCCTTTGGTAAAGTCAAATTTTTCCACTCAAAAATAGATCAAATTTTTGGTTTTTGCACTTGAATGCATTGAGAAGCAGGTCATGGAGGACTCTTTTGCAATATATTTTTCTTTTCAAATTTTTTTTTCTTTGGATTCTTGAGGTTTATGAATTTGGCTGCAGAATGATGCTCAAAAATTTCCACATAAATTTCTCTAGAATTCGAATATTTTAAGTATCATATTTTACCTGTCTGAATATTAGTAATACAGTTCATTGGGTTTCTCTTCATGGGTTAAGAGTAAAATTATATAATTAAATGAATGAAAAATGGATAAAAGAATAAATTATCATATATGAGGCAAGTCCATTGCAAGAAGTCAACCGTCCTAGCCCTTGGTAGAAGAGGGAGTCCGTGACGTAAAACCGGAACAACATATGAGGTAGAAAATCAAATAGGAATCGAAAGAAACACTCTACCAGTTTTCTCTTTTTCTTATTATCCTTATTAATTAGTCTCGACATGGCATTGTTTTCTGTTTGCTAATCACTTTACTTTTTCATTCAAGTTTCTATCACATTTTCTTCTTTTCCTGTTTGCACTTTGGTATGATAATGAATATTTATATTTTTTTATGTAAATGCTTCATCTTTCTTCTTTAGAAACCTGTTTTCCCTTCCAATACTTGCATTCATATCTTTCCTCTCATTGTCTCGATTCAAGTCCTAATTTTTTATCTATATTTGTCATCATGTTGCTGAAAGTACATCATTTGTTTTACCCTTTCATTTCATTCTCTATTTTCTTCTTCACCATACTCTTTTCTTTCTTCAATTCTTCCTTAAGTACATCATACCCAAAAATCATTTCTGGAACAAAGAAGTTGAAACACAAAATTCTCCTGCTCCAATCCATAGCCTCATGCCATCTTTCCTCCTCTGGACCTCTATCCAATTTTAAGTTTTCCTTTAGTATTTATATATTGTACTTTTATTTACCTATTTTTACTTCTTTTCCTTGTCAGTTTTCCTCAATTCCTTGACCCTTATCGAGGGATTCAGTTCTGGGACAGATAAATTGAAGCACTCAAATTCTCCGCCAATCCTTTAAATCCAGCATTCCAGGAGGATTGCTTGAGGTGAAATTGAGGGTGAGTCCCATTGACTTGTTGTGACCTGCAGCCTGGAAACCTTCATTGTGAAGGCAGCTTATGGAGGTTAATAAATCGAGCTGGAACAAACGCAGTAGTGGTCTGGAATGACCAGTAGTCTTTCTTTTCCTATATTCTGCTTATTCTCATTGTCCTTCGGAGTCCTCTGCTTTTTATTCATATTTTTTAAGCTCCTTTCTCTTCAGGTCTCTTTCATATTCTTATTCTGTTTTCACTGCTTCCCATCTTCATTAGATAATTCTATTTCTACTTATATATTTCTTATGTTTTTTCTTGTATTCCATTTCTCTTTGTTCAGCTCAAGTACTTTTGATCTCAACTTTATTTTTCTTCTTCACTCTTTTCAGGTTTTCTTCTATTATTATTCCAGTTTTTTTTTACACTAGTTATTCATTACACTCTTCTTATTCTGCTTATGAATTATTTTTTCATCTTAATCTCTTTCTCTCACTTCTCATTCTTCGTCTTTTTTCTCTGGTTTCTACTTATATTAAACAACTTTTTTCATATTCTAATGATTTCCATTTTCTAATTCTGATTTCGTTTCTGACATTTAATTATTATATTTTTTTTATTTTACTTATTTAATACTTCTGTCTTCATTTGGACATTTATATCTTAACTTATTATTCTGTTTTACCCTTTTTTATCCATTTTCTTTGTGTACGTTTTTAGAATTATTCTTCGTTCTGCTAACCTCATCTCTCTTACATTTTCATTATACTTATTTAATACTTCTGTCTTCATTTGGACATTTATATCTTTACTTATTCATTCTGCTTTTACCCCTTTTTTATCTCATTCTATTTTTCTACGTTTTTAGAATTATTCTTCGTGCTTCTAACCTCATCTCTCTTACATTTTTATTTTACTTATTTAATACTTCTGTCTTCATTTGACATTATATCTTTATTTATTATTCTGCTTTACCATTTTTTATCCATTTTCTTTATCTGCGCTTTTAGAATTATTCTTCGTTATTCTAACTCATTATTACCCTTTTTTCTCCATTTTCTTTATCTACGCTTTTAGAATATTCTGCTTTACCTTTTTTATCCATTTTCTTTATCTGCGCTTTTAGAATTATTCTTCGTTATTCTAACCTCATTAATTACCCTTTTTTCTCCATTTTCTTTATCTACGCTTTTAGAATTATTCTGCTTTACCTTTTTTATCCATTTTCTTTATCTGCGCTTTTGGAATTATTCTTCGTTATTCTAACCTCATTAATTACCCTTTTTATCCATTTTCTTTATCTACGCTTTTAAAATTATTCTGCTTTTCCTTTTTTATCCATTTTATTTATCTACGCTTTTAGAATTATTCTTCGTTATTCTAACCTCATTAATTACCCTTTTTTATCCATTTTCTTCATCTACGCTTTTAGAATTATTCTGCTTTACCTTTTTTTATCCATTTTCTTTATCTACGTTTTTAGAATTATTCTTCGTGCTTCTAACCTCATCTCTCTTACATTTTCCTTTTTCTTATTTAATACTTCTGTCTTCATTTAGACAGTCATATCTTTACTTATTATTCTGCTTTACCCTTTTTTCTCCATTTTATTTTTCTACGCTTTTAGAATTATTCTTCGTTATTCTAACCTCATTAATTACCCTTGTTTATCCATTTTCTTTATCTACGCTTTTAGAATTATTCTGCTTTTCCTTTTTTTATCCATTTTCTTTATCTACGCTCTTAGAATTATTCTTCGTGCTTCTAACCTCATCTCTCTTCTTTTTTTTTTTAAGAGTGTGACACCGGGACAGGCAGAAACTGCCCTCGTCAACAAAAGCCCGGGCACGAGAAAATACCAAGACGAAGGAAAAGAAAAAGGTTAAGGGCAAAGCAGAGATGAGGTAATGTCACACAAAGGAAAACGACAGACAGAAAAATATATTTTATTTTCTTTATCTGGCATCTCTTCAATTTTAAATCTCATTTTGCTTCCTCTATTGAATTTTAATACCCATTATTCTCTCCTCATCTCTTTTATTATCCAGTTTCATCATCATTTCATTATCATCCAGTGAAGTGTATTATTCATCTTTTGCACCATCTGCTTTTTCATCATATTTTCTTTTCATGCTGGAGAATTCATTATTCACCTTATAGGGTGTGAATCAGTCATACTTTTTGAGACACGATTAATATTTTTTTTTTCATCTTTTTAGCTCTTTTATCACACTGTTTCATTATCAATTTATTAATGATTCGGTTTTACGTCACGAACTCCCTTTTCTACTAAGGGCTAGGACGGTTGCCTTCTTACGAAGGACTTGTTTTGGCAGATGTAATCGTTACCCTGAGTGCATGCCCTTACTAACCTCAGTCCGTGACGGGGCGCGAACCCTCGACCTGCCGCCTCAGAGTCGCAGACGCTACCATTTTGCCACGGAGACTACCATTATCAATATATTAATATTTGGGATATTTTAAGATGTGTTTCGTGCATACTTTGATCTTCGTACTTACATTGTCTAATTTTCCAGAAAAAGGAAAAATTTTCTTAAGGATTTGGATCAGTTATATTTTTTGAACTTTGAGTTTCATATTATTCATCTTTCCATCTATTTCATTACACTGTTTCATTATTATATTATCATCATTTATTGCAGCTTATTATTTTTTTGCTTACCATCTACTGTTCATCATCATTTTCTTATTACTCTCCAAAAATTTAAATTTTCACTATGCAAGATATTCATCATTCATGCGGTTTCAACGTCTTTCACCATTTCTCATTTTTCATCTCTCTTATTATCCTGCGTCATTATCATTTCATCATCATCATTTATGTCATTTGTAACTATTTTTTTTGCACCATTTGCTCTTCTCTTCATATTTCCAACTCCAGAAAATTCATATATCATTATGCAGGGTATGAATCAACTGTACTTTTTGACCTTAGATCACCATTTTTTTGGTCTTCTAATGTCTTTTATTGGCCTATTTCATTGTATTATTATCATCGTTTTTGTAATCTATTATTCCTTTCTTCTTATTTAAAAAAAAAAAAAAGAGAGAGAGAGAGAGAGAGAGAGGAGAGAGAGAGAGGAGAGAGAGAGAGGAGAGAGAGGAGAGAGAGAGAGAGAGAGAGAGAGAGAGAGCAATTACTCAGTCTTTCTTTTTAAAATTCATTCACCATTTTCTCCCTTTTCATCTTTCTAATCATATTATTTTTAGTCATGTTATTGTGGTTCGAGGCCCGTCACGGTCTATGGTTAGAAAGAGCATTCATTCAAGGTAACGATCACACCTACCAAAACCAAAGTTCTCCGCAAGAAGGCACTGTCCTAGTCCTTAATAGAAAAGGAATCCACGACATAAAACCTATTACATAATAATCTTATTGTCATTTATTATTTTATTAGTAGTCACCGTGGCTCAAGCTGTAGCGTCCGCGACTTTGAGGCTTCAGGTCTAGGGTTCGCGCCCCATCAAGGTCTGAGGTTAGCAAGGGCATGCACTCAGGGTAACGATAACATCTGCCAAAACAAGTCCTTCGCAAAAAGGCAACCGTCCTAGCCCTTAGTAGAAAAGGGAGTCCGTGACGTAATACCGGAATATTTATTATATAATTATTTGCTTTTCCGCTACCTGCTCTCTCTCTCTCTCTCTCTCTCTCTCTCTCTCTCTCTCTCTCTCTCTCTCTCTCTCTCTCTCTCTCTCCTCTCTCTCTCTCTCTCTCTCCTCTCTCTCTCTTTCCAAAAATCTTGACTTTCACTTCAAAGATTATTAAATCAGTTGCACTATTTAAACTTCATTTACTAATTTTTTTTTCCTCGTCATTTTTGTTATTATCTTTCAATGCTTATTTGCTCGTAACCGTTTCATCTATCTTATTAACTCTATACTTGAGAAAAATAGAATTTTGCATTTTGAAGTTAACATCGGCCATACCGCAATCACATTTGTAAAGGGTAGTTTAAACGGTCAAACGGTTCGTCGAACGCGGTTCGACAGACAAGTGTTTGAAGTGATGCTCGAACGTGTGAACGGGGTATTTGGTTGTCGAACACGTTCCGTGTTCGACAACTAAATACCCCGTTCACACGTTCGAACATCACTTCAAACACTTGTCTGTCGAACCCCGTTCAACGAGTCAAGCGGTTCGTCGAACTCGGTTCGACAGACAAGTGTTTGAAGTGATGTTCGAACGTGTGAACGGGGTATTTGGTTGTCGAACACGTTCCGTGTTCGACAACCAAATACCCGTTCACACGTTCGAACATCACTTCAAACACTTGTCTGTCGAACCGCGTTCGACGAACCGTTTGACCGTGTAAACCCCCTTTAGACCAAAGGAATGAGTACAGATGAAGACAAAGCTCTGGATAAGGTACTTGAAACAGAGACTTATTTTCATTACAAAATTATATCCTTTATAGGATGCATAAATCGAACTTATGAATTCCAGAGGATTGAATTCCAATTCCAACTGGAATTGGTCAGGGAGACTGGAATACAGATTTTCCCGTTTGCTTGGAATTGCTTTGAAAGTCAGATTTCCAACAGTTGCATATTCATCATATTTTTAACAAACAGGGATCCGCGGTACCTCAGTGGTAGAGCGCGCTAGTCGAGAACTGACTAGCCTTATTACGTGACTTCAATCCCACTGCGGGGGGGGGGGCAGTTGGAAGGGCATCGATCCTTAGTTCCATCAGTTAAAAAAGGGTCTGTGTACACCTCTATTCGCATGGAGAGTAATCTTGACTCATAAACCGGTTAAAGAGAGAGAGAGAGAGAGAGAGAGAGAGAGAGAGAGAGAGAGAGAGAGAGGAGAGAGAGAGGGAGAGAGAGAGAGAGAGGAGAGAGAGAGAGAGAGAGAGAGAGAGAGAGAGAGAGAGAGAGAGAGAGAGACTATCTGAAGGGCAAATATTAAATTTTGTGATCTTGGCAAAGTTTAAAGTCAGTTTCTTCCCATAGATTACGTTTTCTTTCTCATAAAAGGGGGTTTACACGGTCAAGCGGTTCGTCGAACGCGGTTCGACAGACAAGTGTTTGAAGTGATGCTCGAACTAGTGTGAACGGGGTATTTGGCTGTCGAACATCGTTCGAACACGTTCGACAAGCGTGTTCGACAACCAAATACCCCGTTCACACGTTCGAACATCACTTCAAACACTTGTCTGTCGAACCGCGTTCGACGAACCGTTTGACAGTGTAAACCCCTCTTTAGTCAACATTTTATTTATTTCTGGTGACAGTGACTCTAAGACCGCCTCTAGGTTCCCCTGCGAGTCCTAAAAAGTCCACTGAAAGGGGAGGAACAAAATGGCCGGAAATCACTTCCCACAAAGAGCTAAAGAATACGAAGGTGTTCTGGAAGGAAAATTGAAACCAGAACCTCAATATTTTGGTCTCTGAATGATGATTGATGTGAAATTAAGTCGTGTGAGTGAGTCTTCTTGGTAACTGGATGTGATTTGGGGTTTATGGCGGTATGGAGATGGATTTTCAGACAAGCTATATAAATATCCATGGGTTTCATCTCTTAATCCACACAGACACATGGCTTAATATAGTAATACATATAGCATGAAAAATGGTAGTCACCGTGGCTCAAGCGGTAGCGTCCGCGACTCTGAGGCGTCAGATCTAGGGTTCGCGCCCCGTCACGGTCTGAGGTTAGCAAGGGCAAGCACTCAGGGTAACGATTACATCTACCAAAACAAGTCCTTCGCAAGAAGGCAACCGTCCTAACCCTTGGTAGAAAAGGGAGTCCGTGACGTAAAACCGGAACAACATACCATGAAAACTAAGAATAAAAGGGTAAGCCCACCTACTCCCATACAAGTCTAGCAAAAACATATACAAACTCTTCAATTATTCCATTATTTTTCACAAATTACTAATATGAAATCTTCTGACATCAGCAAAAGAAAAAAAAAAGGAAAAAATATTCTCCTTGACTTGCTTCATCCAGCAGCTTCTAAACTTTATCATTTATGAGACAATTTCTGAAAAATTAAGAAAGTTGAACCTTCCTTTTTTTTCTGTACCCTGTTCTCAGAAAACCGAATTTGTCCCTTTTCGAAAAGTTTTCACGTTGAGTTTGAAGCTTTTTTGAAAAGGGTTTTAAAGTATGAGAGTGCATTTATATATTGTTAATTGTGTTTATCATGATGAAAGAGTTCAGAACTTCATAGATAGCAAAGTACTAAAAATATTAAGGATTATTAAGCAAAAACAGAATATAGAAAAACTTAACTATTTGTATGCCATCTGAACTTCATCCTCACCTCTTCTAATTCTTTAAAGAAAATTCATATGTCAAAGGAAATTCATATGTCAAAGAAAATTCACATGTCAAAAAAAAATCATATGACAAAGAAAATTCATGTCAAAGAAAATTCATATGTCAAAGAAAATTCATGTGTCAAAGAAAATCCATGTGTCAAAGAAAAGACATGTCAAAGAAAATACATATGTCAAAGAGATTAGAAAATTCGTGTCAAAGAAAATTTAAATGTCAAAGAAAATTCATGTCAAAGAAAAGTCATATGTCAAAGAAAATTCATATGTCAAAGAAAATTCATATATCAAAGAAAATTCATATATCAAAGAAAGTTTATATGTTAAAGAAAATTCAAAATACCAAAAGAAAATTCATATGCTAAAGCAAATTTATATGTCAAAGAAAATTCATTGGTTAAAGAAAATTCATACATAAAAGAAAATTCATATGTCAAAGAAATTTCATGTCAAAGCAAATTCATATGTCAAAGAAAATTCATATGTCAAAGAAAATTTATATGTCAAAGAAAATTCATGTCAAAGAAAAGTCATATGTCAAAGAAAATTCATATGTCAAAGAAAATTCATATATCAAAGAAAATTCATATATCAAAGAAAATTTATATGTCAAAGAAAATTCATATGTCAAAGAAAATTCACATGTCAATTTCCATAATATAAATCATTCGCACTTTTGAGCCTTGATCGCCATATTCTCTCTCTTCATCTCTCTTATTATACTGCTTTGCTTTCATTTTAATATCATTTAGTATATTTTTTTTTCGTGCACTATCTATACTTTTTCTTTGTAATCCTCTGAATCTTCGAGTCATTTCCTAATTACTTCTCGCTTCTGTCTAGTTTTCATCAAATTTCACACACACACACACACACACACACACACACACACACACACACACACACATACACACACCACACACCCACCCAACCCACCCACCCACCCACCCATCCACCCACCTACTCACCCACTCACCCACCCACCCATCCATCCACCTACCCACACACACACACACACATGCACACACACGCACGCACACATGCACACGCACACGCACACACACACGCACACACACACACACGCACATGCACACACACGCACACACGCACACACACATACACACACATACACACACACTGTGTATCTCTTCATCTGCTTTGCTTATCGGGAGGAGCAAAGTTTGTTCATTAGCTAAGATCCTAATCGATTTAATCTTGGTTATGACTTAGTCATTAAACACAACTGGGATCAATTTTTTTGGGGATGAACTCGTGTTGCTTTCATTCTTTAATTATTAAAAAAAAAAAAATTGCAAACCTGACGGGATGAGTTTTTGAAGGAATTTTCTTTTTATATTATTTTTTTTTAAATCGTAATGAAAATAAAGAAAAACACAATTAACCAATCTATTCATGTCTGAGTTTGATACATATTGGAAACCACAGCAAAAACCTAATCGACCAATCTATTCATGTCTGAGTCTGATTGTAAACCACTGCAAAATATGACACTTCATCACTGAAAATGAAGAAAAACCCTATCAACTAATCTGTTCTTGTCTGAATCTGATATGGATTGGAAACCACAGCAAAATATGACACTTCATCACTGAAAATGAAGAAAAAAAAACTATCAACTAATCTATTCATGTCTGAGTCTGATAAGGATTGGAAACCACATCAAAATATGACACTTCATCACTGAAAATGAAGAAAAAAACCCTATCAACCAATCTATTCATGTATGAGTTTAATAAGGATTGGAAACCACAGCAAAATATGACACTTTATCACTGAAAATGAAGAAAAAAATAATCAACCAATCTATTCATGTCTGAGTCTGATAAGGATTGGAAACCACAGCAAAATATGACACTTCATCACTGAAAATGAAGGAAAAACCCTATCAACCAATCAATTCATGTATGAGTTTGATAAGGATTGGAAACCACATCAAAATATGACACTTCATCACTGAAAATGAAGAAAAAACCCTATCAACTAATCTATTCATGTCTGAATCTGATAAGGATTGGAAACCACAGTAAAATATGACACTTCAACACTGAAAATGAAGAGAAAGCCTAATCATCCAATCAATTCATGTCTGAGTCTGATAAGGATTGGAAACCACAGCAAAATATGACACTTCATCACTGAAAATGAAGAAAAACCTAATCAACCAATCTGTTCATGTCTGAATCTGAAAAGGATTGGAAACCACTGCAAAATATGACAATTCATCACTGAAAATGAAGAAAAAACCTAATCAACCAATCTGTTCATGTCTGAGTCCGATAAGGATTGGAAAACACAGCAAAATATGACACTTCATCACTGAAAATGAAGAAAAACCCAATCAACTAATCTGTTCATGTCTGAATCTGATATGGATTGGAACTATCAACCAATCAATTCATGTTTGAATCTAATAAGGATTCGTAATCACAGCACAATATGACACTTCATCACTGTAGCATAGCAACTATCTCCCTCTGCACAGTTGTTGCTGTGTTTGTGTCACTATTAATCCCCATTCATAGGGGGGTGGACACAGACAGGCTATATCTGGGGAATTAGGGCTGCACGCTATATCTAGACAGGCTATATCTGGGGAATTAGGGCTGCACGCTATTTCTAGCATCCCGCGGTGGGCTTGAATACTAGTCTGTCACTACTTGAGTTAAGCGCTTTGACCACTACGCTACTAGGAGTTGTGTGTTTGAATCCTGGTGAGGTGTAGTAATGATTCCATTTATATAAAATTGTAGTAATGCGATCAAATAAATTAATTGTTTTATGTTAACATATAACATATTTCAGCTGGAGGGAAATGCACCTCGTTGGGGAGGTGGCGTGAGAGGTGGTCGTAGGACCACCTCAAAAGTCGCAGAAACGCGGGCTGGAGGGGTTCCCAGCAGATGCATCAACGCCCTCCCTTTGTCCGGCCCGTCTCAAGAAAAAAAAAGATTCACGGTACGTCGTTACAACCCGGATCTACTCTTGCAATATGAGAGAGAGAGAGAGAGAGAGAGAGAGAGAGAGAGAGAGAGAGAGAGAGAGAGAGAGAGAGAGAGAGAGAGAGAGAATCCTGCTGAAACCATCAGATTAACTGAACTCTGAACCTCCCCGGGATATTAGTCAGCAGTTGTCTGAATTCTCCTACTTCGCAGATGATCTTTAGTGCCTTTATGATGTACTGTTATGTTTCCAGGATTTACAATAGCGGCGTTTAATGGTCCAAATTTCTCCTCACCCCCCCCCCACCTCCGTGGTTTCAAGGATTTACCAAATATTCTTAACAACTTTTTTATGCTAGTCTTTGTTATATAAATGTACAGACACACACACACACACACACACACACACACACACACACACACACACACACACACACACACACACACACACACACACATATATATATATATATATATATATATATATATATATATATATATATATATATATATATATATATATATTAAGCTGACAGATACTTGTAGTCACCGTGGCTCAAGCGGTTAGCGTCCGCGACTCTGAGGCGTCAGGTCGAGGGTTCGTGCCCCGTCACGGTCCGAGGTTAGCAAGGGCATGCACTAAGGGTAACGATTACATCTACCAAAACAAGTCCTTCGTAAGAAGGCAACCGTCCTAGCCCTTGGAAGAAAAGGGAGTCCGTGACGCAAAACCGAGACAAGGTTGACAGATACTTATCTTTTCCATGGCATGGTCAACCATACCATAGAAACAGAAAAACTCGAAATCGAGACCGTCGAGATGTGTGAACAAGCAGGGATAGCACTGCCACATTTCAACTAATGGAACCTGTCAAATAATCAGGTCCCCTTCTTCTCCTCCTACTATTGCTATTACTCAAACTCTACTACTCCTACTTCGTGGTGAGCTGGTAGCGACTGGGGCTGGTAAAATTCTGGCCTCAGGTTCGATCTTTTTTTTTATGATTGTGAGACCAGAACGGGCCAAAAAATAATAAAATAAAACAGCCCTCGTCAGGTCTGGGCACAAAGAATACATAAAATAAAGAGAGGCAAAAATGGAGAGTGTAATGACTTGTCAGATGTGAAGGGATGATATGAGGTGTGTAACGAATATCCAAGAATATACTGGCCGTAGGTTCGATCTTGGTTGAGAGTGGATTTCACAGTCTCATGTCGTTACTGATTAAACTGAACAATAAACTGGGGAGAACGGCGCTTTCCTATAGGTCTACTTCATTATTCAGCCAAAGCCTGGATATCACTGGGTCCACGTGATTGGAGAGGGGGCTTGGGCCACGCTATATCGTATTTATGTTGTCGGGCTCTGTGTCATCAATGTCCCTTGCCTGTGCCTTTAATTGCAGGACTTTGATCTTTAAATTCTACTACTACTACTACTACTACTACTACTACTACTACTACTATTACTACTACTACTACTACTACTACTACTACTACTACTACTACTAGTAGTAGTAGTAGTAGTAGTAGTAGTAGTAGTAGTAGTAGTAGTAGTAGTAGTAGTAGTAAAAATAAGAACAAGATGAAAAATGAGAATAATAAGATGATTTATAACTTAATAAATTACTATTTATAAATGAAGAGAGAGAGAGAGAGAGAGAGAGAGAGAGAGAGAGAGAGAGAGAGAGAGAGAGAGAGAGAGAGAGAGAGAGAGAGAGAGAGAGAGAGAGAGAGAGAGAGAAATATGGTAGGGTATATCAAATAGCTTAACTAGATAAAAAAAATATAGAAAAGCATAAACATTTAGGTCAACAATTATAGAATAAATAGATAATTATATAATGAAAAATAATTATAAAATGAATAATTAATATTAATTAAAATACATAAATTAAATGTAATTATAAAATCTATAATAAAGATAATGAGAGATAAGAATAGAGAAATAAGCAAAAGGAAGTTAGTCAGAGAAATCAAAAGGACGAATAAAAGTCGGAATCAGGTGGAGCAGGCTCAAGGCTACTTAAGGTTGCAGTTCACGGGACAATTGACTTGTGGTTGATGAAATTACAGAAGACTCTCTCTCTCTCTCTCTCTCTCTCTCTCTCTCTCTCTCTCTCTCTCTCTCTATCAATCTATCTATCTAACTATCTATCTATCTATCTATCCATATATCTATCTATCTATCTATCTATCTATCTATCTATCTATCTATCTATCTATGTTCAAGAGACAATTGACTTGTGGTTGATGAAATTACAGAACTCTCTCTCTCTCTCTCTCTCTCTCTCTCTCTCTCTCTCTCTCTCTCTCTCTCTCTCTCTCTCTCTCTCTCTGATGACATCATAGATATCTCAGTTAGGTTTATCAATCTTTTTTATTTTTTCTCTTAGTCTTCATTTTTAAGTTTGTTAATTTTCGTCCTTGTATTTGTCTGCAAAGAATAAACTTTTAGACTATAAATGTTTTTCAACAGAATAATACTAAAATTCATATAAAAGACAAAACATGGGAAAAAATTTAGCAATACAAACATTAGTAAGCGATAAATATATTGCTCTTTTAGAACTGTTGTAAAGTTATCACAATACCTTTATCTGATGCTGCTAAACCATCAAGTAAAATGGCATCGAATCCCAGAAACAAGATTCTGGATGCTGCAATTTTTTTCTTTTTTCTTTTCAGACGAAATTGATTAGACAAAGCCACATCACACCTGCCAAAATTTAAGTAAAAGCTAACCTAGCCTTGCCTAACTTAAGCTAACCATATCTAACTAAACCGAACCTAACCTACCCTTACCTAGCCTAACAATTGCTAACCTTGGCTAACCTTACCTGACCCAGTCAAATAAAATGGCATTGCTAAATTATATTTGTATATCAAATATTTTAATATGATATGTTTATTAACTAGCCACTGAGCGAGTTTATAC
>JAXCGZ010020762.1:7500-15000 GCA_037179515.1 Halocaridina rubra
CAATTATTATTATTATTATTATTATTATTATTATTATTATTATTATTATTATTATTATTATTATTATTATTATTATTATTATTATTATTATTATTATTGTTATTGTTATTATTATTATTATTATTATTATTATTATTATTATTATTATTATTATTATTATTATTATTATTATTATTATTATTATTATTATTATTATTAATATTATTATTATTATTATTATTATTATTCTGAGGGAGGGGGTAAGAATACTTCCTCCGTGTTCCCCTGCGTGTCGTTAAATTCGTCTAAATTTGGCGAAGCGAGGGGACTGGGAATCCAATCCTCTGTATTTACTTTCCACAGAGAGGCAAAGTATTTTCTTTGACTCAGCCACCCCCCTTATTAGAGGGAAAATGGCTTTGGTATATTGATGGATTATTATTATTATTATTATTATTATTATTATAATCAATATTTTTTATTATTTTCATCATAATTTATATTTATATTAAATACTATTAATATAATTTATATTATTACATTAAATATTATTAATATAATTTTTATTTTGTTATTCCTAGCATTTTATTACTATTATCATTTCCATAAGCCAAGAAGCTCAACTGAAAAGAAAGTCACACTTGTGAAAAAAAAGAGATAGTCGTATCAAGGGAAAAGTTTTTTGAGGAGAGGGAAAAAGAAAATATGGAAAAAAAATAATAGAACAGCGTCAGATGCGCTTATGAAATCCATTTGTGTGTGTCTAGCCAACTAACAATATGGTATCCTAGATTTACACTGTTTAAGAAATCGGGCCAAAGCCCGGAAGAGCCCGATGAAAGGGTGATTGGCATTGCGATAAATACACAGGCAAGCGAACTAACGGCACGTCTATGTAGTAAGTGGGTTCCAAATTCAGGAATAATAAAATTGACTGCACTCAAGTGCTATCCAGTAACCTAT
Organism: Halocaridina rubra; assembly: GCA_037179515.1. Classification (NCBI taxonomy): domain Eukaryota; kingdom Metazoa; phylum Arthropoda; class Malacostraca; order Decapoda; family Atyidae; genus Halocaridina; species Halocaridina rubra. The sequence continues at coordinate 8,443 of JAXCGZ010020762.1, forward strand.
GATGGAAATCTACAGCCGATGACCAAACTGGGGAGCAATTTTCCAAGCTGAGAAGTAGGAATGGTTTAAATCATTCGTCATCATAAATTTTTCAAGCAAAATTCCTAGTGCGAACGAGGGTGATATATAACGTATATATTTTTTTCAAAAGTCAGCTTGCTATCAATTATTACCACCTCAATGTTAAACTAATTACAAAAAGCTAAGGAAGAATGATCAAAGGAAAAATTAATCAAGAGTTCTGGGCTTTCTTATTATCCTATTTTGCGTTTGGTTAGCATTGAACTTCATGCCCCACATCTTGCACCTAGCACTAATTTAAGCAAGATCTCCATTCAGAGACTCAGCATTAGCCAGTCTCATATTCGAGGACGGAACAACAGTAAATAAGGTAGTATCTTCAGCCTAGGCCACTAGTTTTTTTTTATAATGACCATGACACCTGATCAGACAAAGAAAATTACCCTCTTCAGGCTCGGACACCAAGAAAACAAAGATAGAAATGAAAAACAAAGATGATTTGTAAAATGTGAAGGGATTGTGTATAATAATAATAATAATAATAATAATAATAATAATAATAATAATAATAATAATAATAATAATAATAATAATAATAATAATAATAATAATAATAAAAATAATAATAACAACAACAAAACGGTGTACATGGAGTGGGGATAAGAAAAGAACCTTAAATGAATGAGGACTTAATGTCGAGCTGTTTTGGCCAGTCCAAATTGTTTTCTAAATCTAGACGGATATCATGAGCGTACAGGGTGAAAAACAATGATTCGATTTTACATCACGGAATCCCTTTTCGGTTAAAGGCTGGGACGTTGCCTTTTTCCGTAGGACTTTGGTTTTGGCAAGTGCTACCGTTACCCTGAATGAATGCCCATTCTGAAATCAGACCGTGGCGGGTCTCAAACCGATGACCCGACTAATCTGTCACGGACGCACCAACCCGGACATGGCGATCACATGATGAAAAGCAAGGCTGTTTGCAAATCTTCAAATCTGCTGAAATTGTGAAGAACGCATCACAAGCGCCCAGATCTTTACGAAAAGCAAAATGCAGATTCGAAAATACTTCAGCACATTCTGCGGGTACTTTATCAGCAGTCACTCAAAAACTTTGGATGAACTTAGAGTTGACATAAGTGGGATATAATCAGTGGATGATGCACTTGCAATAAGACCATTAAGGAAAGCAGTCACACTACAAATCCTCCAAGAAGTAAAACCTTTAGACTTGATAAGTTTTCGATATTTTACTCACAATTTTGGTACCAATAGATCAGCACCCAATAACATTTCATGATATACCTCCTAGAGCATCCAAAGACAAATATTTAATTTCATGGGTTCGAAATGCCAGAGATGTCACTGTGAGTTCAGGAAAACAAGTCTGAGGCGTACAGTGTCACGGGACTCTGCTTGCAATTAATATCTTTATCTGATATATCTACCTTTTCTTTTGGGGCAGTGAGTATAATGACAATAATTTGTAAGGTAATGGAGGCAGAGATATATTTACACCAAATAGAGCAGCTTTTAGAGTGAATCACCACTTGTTTTTCAAATGTACACCAGAAAATGTTTCTCTCTCTCTCTCTCTCTCTCTCTCTCTCTCTCTCTCTCTCTCTCTCTCTCTCTCTCTCTCTCTCTCTCTCTCTCTCTCTCTCTCTCTCTCTCTCTCTCTCTCTCTCTCTCTCTCTCTCTCTCTCTACTTAATGATGACAACCTTGATGTTATTCTTGCTCGTTTTCCTCACTTTGGTGGCCATTAATTATATTGAATTATACATATATTTTCTGTATGTTGCTATATAATTCTGTTTGTGCATTCTGCGTTTCTCTGAGCTTTACTTTTGCATATAATGTACTCTGTGCTGCCATTCTGTGAGTTGTGTGTTAGTATGCAGCAATGTTTTATCAATATGTACACCTCCCTGTAAACCATGTTCAATTCTTTGTTTTATATCCATTTGAAGCATTATTTGTATGAACTCATGTAATGTCTGACGCCTTGGCGCAATAAATTAATAAAATAAAATAAAATAATCTCTCTCTCTCTCTCTCTCTCTCTCTCTCTCTCTCTCTCTCTCTCTCTCTCTCTCTCTCTCTCTCTCTCTCTCTCTCTCTCTCTCTCTGTATATATATATATATATATATATATATATATATATATATATATATATATATATATATATATATATATATATATATATATGTACATATATATATATATATATATATATATATATATATATATATATATATATATATATATATATATATATATATATATATATATATACACATATATATTTATATATATATGACTGTTTATTCCAAGAGAAACACATGGCCTTCATTATAGATATCCACTCATGAGGGTGGGCTAGCCATGGTGGGGCCGTAGGTAAAATCATCTGAAACAGGAGTGAAACTGTAAAGATAAGAGAAAACATCAAAATGCCCTGTCCCGGGGTTAGTAGTCTCCTACAAATTTTGATGAGATGCCTTGGTTGAAAGGAAGAGGAAAGTAGGGATAGGATATAGGTGAAGAAGGGAGAGGCGATGGTGCTGCATGTACACTTTTAACCCCTATGGGACCACCAGGAAGAAAGGGTAAAAGGGGAGATAGAAAACAAAAACAAATTTATAAATATAAAAAATGAAAAATAAATGGATGAACAAAAACATAGAAAGAAAAGAGTTTGCTGATGACCAGCAAGGACAAGGCTTCCTTACTGGAACCACACCAGTGTGCGTTGGACTTGCGCTGGAGAGGTTGAGGGTAAGGTTCTCAACCTCTAAAGCTCTTGGCTTAACAATGGGCTATTGCATGATTATCTAGGAGGTGGGTACTGGCTGATAATGTTCAGTAGGCTGTCCATGTAGTTCATTGCTGCTCAGATTTTGGTACTAGCAGCTTGAAGGGCATTTGGGTCAATGCTAGGGGTTGCAGGGGCCCTAGTATTCCGTCGTATTTCTGAGAAGACATCACATTCAAGGATGTAGTAGAGAAGGGGCTGTGGTGTAGCTACCTGGCAGACGGTGCACTCCTTTATGAAATTGTCGTTTAGTAAGTCTAAAAGTAGTTTGGCAGAGCGAGTGGCGGTGAGGGAATTGGAGATCCACATCGTTGCACAGAGAGTTTGTGTTTTTGGTGAAGTTTATGCTTTGTTTACTGGCCGGTTTGGTATATATTTTTTTTTTTGGTTTGTGCTGTCTTTGGGTATTATCGTTATTGCTTGTCGCTCATACTGACTCATCATTGGCATTCTTCCATATGATACACAATATCAAGGAAGGAGGAATTTAATTCAGTTTCATTCAAACCACAAGCTATCTAGGCTATAACCTGCAGTCATGGCGTCTAAAGTGTTGGGAGATGATTAGACCATTCACCAGTGAAGGAGATGTGGTTGCATGGATATAGAACTTCATTTGGTGGCTAAGTTGCAGAAGATTTCTGATTTGGCTTCTTTTATTCCACTGTATTTGGAGGGGGATGCTCTTGTTTTGTATTTAGAAATGAGTGATGATGACCAGGGTGCTTCTCGAAAAAATAGTAGGTATGTTAAAAGAGGCGTTTACTTAAGGAGCCTTTGTAGCTTATGCCAAGTTGGTTAGAGTCAAATGGACAGGGCAACCTGTTGATGTCTGTACAAATAACACAAGACATTTGGCTGGGCTAGTTGGGTTCAAGGGGGTTGGCTTGGAAAGCATTGTTCGTTTGACTTTTGTCAATGGATTCCCAGATAAAATAAGTATAGCTTTGCAACAATTCAATGAGGTTTTAACTAAGCTAGTTAGTGAATCGATTAATGCGGAAAGAATTTTGTGCAAAACTAAGGCTGCTGAGGAGCATGTTGTTGCAGTGGTAAGGGGGTTTGAGTTGCCAAATGTAGGGCAGTGGCAGTAAGGGAATTAAGGGGTGATGCTCTAGGCGTGGTAGTCCTCTTTAATAAAATATTGTGATGAAAAAATTAGGTGTTTCAATTGTAACAAAGTAGGACATATTGCCAACCAATGTGATCTAAAAGACTCAATAATATACCCAAGGGCAGGGAAACGAATACAGGGGGATTGCTGCATCAGCAGTAACCCCCTTGTTAATGACAAGGCGCGGTCACTACCTGTTATTGATGTTCAGGTGAATAATTGTTCAGCTAGAGGACTTGTAGCTTTCGGTTGTGCTAAAACAATCATTCATTCTAAGTTGGTAGCTGGTTGTACAGGAGAAACTTTTTTAAGTGCTTTCGATGGAAGGCAGGTCAATTGTAAAGATTGAGCCAGAGATTGATAAAGACAAGTTTTCTTCTGTGAGAATAGGTGAGGATGTCTGGGTTAAGCTGCCAAATACACAATGTACAACTAAATGGAAGAAAGGCCACATTACTGGTATCTCGTCCAAAAACAATGTGCCTGTAGATGGCATGCCATCTACAGAGACCTAAAAATTTTCATTAATTACTGAAATATTATCACATACATTTCAATTCAGACCTGAAATTACATCCAAAATTTGGCCATTTATTATATCGGATTCAGCAGACTGAAGTACTGGTTGACATTCTGAATTGTAGGCTTGTATTACTAACACAATACTGTGACCTTGGTACCTTACTATCTTTACATACAAGAGCTAAATGTCCTATTCTATGGCATAACCTACATTTAGCAGTCTTGAATTTACATAAATTAGCTAAATGTCCAGCAGAATTACATCTAAAACACCTTCTTATTAAACTAGCATCACTCGGGGAATTATTCGGCACTGAAACATCTCTCCCTTGTTGAACAGATCATACTCGGTGACGAAAGCTTTTAGCAGCAGCTGGTTTACCCGAATAAAACACTTTACAATTTTTATACCTATTAACATTATGAACAGCTGTACTACACTATCAGCTGAAAACTGTGCATATGCAAACATAGTAGCATTAGTTTCATTTAATTCAGCTTCCTCAGCAATTTTCACAGATTCTGAGAAAGTTAATTTTATTCCTGCAGATGCTTCCAAAATTTTGTTAGCTACACATCAAGACTTTACCCCTGCAGGTAACTGGTCCCATAACATTTGATCTAACATCTTTCCAAATTCACAGTATCGAGGAAAATGCTTGAGACTGTGCATATGCAAACATAGTAGCATTAGTTTCATTTAATTCAGCTTCCTCAGCAATTTTCACAGATTCTGAGAAAGTTAATTTTATTACTGCAGATGCTTCCAAAACTGTGCATATGCAAACATAGTAGCATTAGTTTCATTTAATTCAGCTTCCTCAGCAATTTTCACAGATTCTGAGAAAGTTAATTTTATTCCTGCAGATGCTTCCAAAATTTTGTTAGCTACACATCAAGACTTTACCCCTGCAGGTAACTGGTCCCATAACATTTGATCTAACATCTTTCCAAATTCACAGTATCGAGGAAAATGCTTGAGACAATCATAAAAATTCTGCAAAGATTCCCCCTGCTACCTCATAACATGCCTGAACTTTGTCCGATATCCTCATGGGTAAGTTGTACCGCCAATTTTTTTTGTAGGATAGCGATCACCTCTGCATAGGTTAGCGCTGACAGAACTTTTGGTGATAAGAAATCTTTCAGTACTTGTATTGGGTTGGAGGTAGACCCATAATAAGCGTAGGTACATTCTTTTCATCTACAACATCCTTCACTGTAAAATAACACTCAAGTCTTTCATGAAAACTGGAGAAATATTCCTCACCCTCACGAAAACTTGGGATCGCCAGTCTAGCCATCTCTCAGGTATGATTATATCTCGTCGCCACTAAATAGTGTAATGTATTTGGGTACTTAATTAATGATTCATTATTGGAAGAGTTCTTTGGATCACTGCAGCAATGGAAACACATATAAATAAGAGTAAGGCAGAAGTAATGCAGCACAGCAGCAGGAGAAGCAAACGTCTTCGTAGTGGCCCAACAACAACATATTTATTTTCCGCTCTAGTTTACAGTACAACAGTAATACATAGGTGGTGCTGGGCTCATGACCATCAAAATACGCACACACGACGTACTTGATTACTTAGATATATTACACGCTCAACATCAAGACTGAAATTCCAAACGCTCCGAAGAACTCACTCAGTCTTAGTGTCCTCAAGGATGTAGGCATTGATAACATCCGGAATTGGAGCAGACCTAACTCCCTGACTATCTACACTGATGGCTCAGTTAATCAAGGGACTGGAGCCTCAGTCACAGCCTTCATCGCAAAAGCACCCGAGGAGTCCTGGAGACTAATTCCTGCCCCTCACTCCAAACTGAGTTAGTTGTAAGTGTGCCTTTCAAGCCATTCAGACGCCCCTGAGAGACAATGTGAGAATCATCACAGATATACTCCACCAATACAACAGGGTTGCAAACACTGGCAAAACCCTCATTCTTGTCTGGATCTCCAGCCATGTTGGTATTGGAGGAAATGAATAAACAGACCATGCAGCCAAACCAGCCTCCCTGCAGACATAGATTCAAATATCTCTTACTCCCAGCATCACTTGTTGTGTCTACAA
>JAXCGZ010020762.1:20000-30000 GCA_037179515.1 Halocaridina rubra
GAATATTTATTAAGTATGAGAGGCTCCAGTAGTGCACATAGCTACATTGTTTTTTAGGGTTATTCTGTCTTTGCAGACTGGAACATTCGTTATGTTGTATCAGAGTTACAAGAATAAACTGTAACCAGCACACATCAAAATGTCATTTTGACCATGTTCCAGTATATTTGACAAAATAAGGAGCTTTCGGACATAGGATAATCTAGGCCTGCCTGTGACCTACAAAAGAAAGTGTCTTTGAGATGTGAAACGGCTTGTGGTGGCCACTGCAAGGTCATCGACAGCTTCTCTTGGTGCTGTCACATGGAATAAGGTTAGGGAGAGTACCTCAACTGACATTGAACTTCAGCTGCTCACTCCACTCATCGAGTTCGAGCTCCCAACAACCCGAATTGGATTACCTGAAGAACTGCAGCCGTACTAGCAATACCGTGACAGGTTGTCCCTTGTAGATGAGGTCATCATGATGGACCACAGGACAGTGATACCATAAGAACTTTGGAAGGAACGTGTTGTGGGTTCTCCACACCGCACACCAAGGCACCAGTAGGATACACAGTATTTTGGTTTGGAATCACTAAAGATTTTGAGGACACACACTCCAAGTGCCATATCTGCTGGGGAATGTCAACTTCCCAGCCACACATGCCACCATTGCAACCATGTGTGCCAAGCAGCCCCTTCCAAGCCATTGCAGCCAACTTCTTTGTGGCACGTGGCATGATACTTGGTCATCGCGGACAAGGTCAGTGGGTGGCCACACATGGTTGCATTTAAGTCAGGTACCGAGGGCTTCATCACAGCTCTCATCAACTACTTCACAACATTCTGCATACCTGAGAAACTAAGCATAGAGTGTGGACCCAAATTCACAGCAAAGGAAATAGAATTACTACTGCAACATTGGGGTACTAAGCATTGCCTCTCATCAGCATACCACCCTCAATCGAATGGGTTGAGCAGAAGTAGCAGTCAAATCCATGAAGCGCTTACTGACTTCTCATACAGACTCAAATGGTGGCCTTGACACTGAGGCAGTGGCAGCTGGATTGCTGCAATGCTGCAACATGCCAGACCCTCAAACCGGTATGTCACCAGCACAGATTGTCTTTGGGTTTTACCAGTCCAGCAGTTCATCCAATATGGCGCCAGACTTGAGAACAATAAGAAGAGGCACTCTGGCTGAGATTTGCCAAACAAGTCAGTAATCTCCAGCGCAACACCCAACTGCTCTTCCCCTTAACTCCGGGTGACAGAGTGTTGCTACAAAACTAGACAGGTAACCACAGCAAGAGATGGGACAGAATTGGGATGGTCATCGAAACAAAAGCCATATGACTAATACTTGATCAAGGTGGATGGCTCAGGTTGACTGACTTTAAGGAACCGGTAGTTCATGCACCACATTCAAGAGTTATTTAAAACTGACCATTCCACACCATGGCCATCCTCTCATCCACAGATTATGCAAAAGACGTGTTGGACAGCAAAGACCAAGTATAGCACTTCTAGTTCTCAGGGCCGCGGTCCAATCTCACACCTGCATTATGTAGTGGTTGGCCACAAACCAGAATGCAAAATGAAGCACTGAATGATGAAGCAATTGCTTTGTCCTCACCCAAGGACTACAAAGCAATGGTACCCCCAAAAGCATAGGAGCCAAGCCCCATGCCGACCTCAGAACAGCTAACTCCTACATCATCATCCCCAAGACTACGCCGGAACAGACGTCCTCCAGCATACCTCAGGGATTATATAACAGAGTACTGAGTTTCCAGCTGGAAACTGGGGGAATGTGGAATATTTGTATGAGGTAGCATAAACTGGGCTTAAATATGGCAGGTTGGTATCATATGTCATCTATGGGGAATGGGCAAAGCGGGGAAGTGAGCAATAAACAGCTTAATACCTTATTAATATGTAAGCCACAGAAGTTATTTATCTTAATTAATTATATTTATGCACTGAAAAGAAAGTTTTTATTTACTTTATGTGAGGTATAGGGACATAACGTGCACACTGAATATTTACTTAGTATGAGAGTCTCCAGAAGTGCATATAGCCAATTTATTTTTTAGGGTTATTCTGTCTTTGCAGACTGGATCATTCATTATGTTGTATCGGAGTTGCAAGAATAAACTGAAGGCAGCACACATCTGAATGTCATTTTGACCAATTGTGCCAAAACTTGTATACCCTGGTGTAATTGGCAGGAAAAAGCAAATTGTGAAATGCTACCTTTTTCCAGACCGCCAACCCCTTCTCCGGAAAACTAGATTGGCGGGTTGCCAATTTAGCTCCATCAGACCGGCCACTTTTAGAAGTTGCTGTTCAACTTGGAGCTACAAAGTTTAACTTTATAATTGATACCAGTGTTAGCGTGTCAATAATTCCTCTTGAATATGTAAATGGAATTGTAATAGAACCCTCACCTGTTTCAATATCTTCTTGCACTGGGGAAGATATAAAATATCATGATCAAGCAAGACTAGAAACTCGATTTCCTAGCTTAAGGCGTTCATTCATGTGAAATTTTATTATCGCTGTTATGGTACAACCTGTGCTCCGTTTTGATTTTCTTGGAAATTTGGGTCTTTCCATTAATTGCACAATGAGACTAATTATTGACAGTACTATAGACAGAAAAGTCAGTGTTTCCTTGACTCGATCATCTATTAATGTAGTTATTAATGAAGTCCAGATTCATCCAAGTATTGAAATATTACTGAATAAGTTTCCCTATAATACCTCTCCCCATGATAACGAAGAGTCTATTGTGGGGTGTATCATAGAATAGAAACAGGCATTAACCCTTCTATATTTGCAAAGACACGTCAGCTAAGTGGAGAAAAATTTAAGGCTGCTCAAGAAGGAGTCCATTCACGCCAAAGCTCGGGCATCATTGTCCCATTTGAAAGTGAGTGTAGTTCTCCTATACACCTAGTCCTTAAGATTAATAGTGAATACGTCCTTGTGGTGCTAATAGAGCACTAAACTCAATTACGAAAATAGAACGATTCCCTATTCCCAATACTAATTCTTTTTCACCCAATCTTGCAAATAAAATTTGTTTCTCCAAGATTGATTTAACTTCGGCCTATCATAAGATTAGGGTGCACCCGGACGACATCCCAGAAACAGCTATCACTACCCCATTTGGGTTATTTGAGTTTCATTATATGCCCTTTGGCCTCCATAATGCGGCAGCGACTTATGAAAGAGTGATGGACATGATATTCTTGAAAGTAACGTGTGTATTCATATACTTGGATGATATATTGGCATTTCCAGATAATGAAGAAACCCATTTAAGGAATCTTGAAATAGTATTTGAAAACCTTAACAAGTACAATCTTAAATTTCTTTGAATATATGTGTAATTTGTGTTAAAGAACTTGACTTCTTAAGATTCAGTGTTAGTGCTGATGATCTTCGGCCTGCATCAAATAAGATTCATGAATTGTCAGAATTTCCTTACCCAACTGATTCAAAGAGTTTGTGCCGATTTTTTGCCATGATTGGTTTTTATAGGAATTAGTTCCTAAATTTGCCTCAGTTGTCTTACTTTTAACAGAATGTATAAGATTAAAGCCAATCATAAATCATTAGAATTAACTGAAACGGAAAAATAATCTTTTGATGAATTTAAGGAAGTCCTGTCTAACCTTAATACTCTCGCACACATGCAAACAGGCTATGCCCATTTTTAGTTAGTAACTGATAGTAAGCAGTATGCTGTAGGAGCTGCACTCCGTGAAATGGTTAATGAGCAGCCTACACCTGTCGAATTTTTTTCAAAGTTACTTTTCCAATCACAAAGAAAATATTCTACTTTTGATATGGAGCTTCTTACCGCTTATTATGCAGTATTGCATTTCCGTCCTCAAACTGAAGGCCAGTATGTATTATTGCTAACTAACTATAAGCCACTTTACAATTATTTTATAAGTATTAATCCAGCCAAGTCTGATAGACAACAAAGGCATTTATCTATCTTAACAGAATATCTTGCCGATGTTAGTTTTATAAGAGGTTCAAACAGTATTGTGGCCGACTGCCTCTCGCGATCTGCTGACGTAGTTAGGTTAGATGTTTATGATTTACCTGATATTGTGAATATTCAGTTTCCAGATGAAGAGACCCAGGCATACTATGATAGGCTAAGACTTTTCCAATTACAAAATGAAGAAAAGGTGTTGTGTGATACATTTACACCATTCCCTAGATCTTTTATACCAGAATCCCTACGTGTGTCAAGTTTGAATAGCCTATATAGCTTATCTCATCTCGGAGAGATAATTGGTAAAATCTTGGTATTTTGGGCCTGATATGAACCAATCCATCAAAAACTGGTGCAGAGAGTGCGTGTCTTGTCAAAAGTCCAAGATTCATCGCCATACTAAGAGTGCTATAGGTAACTATGACTTACCCTCATCACGTTTTCAAATGGTACATCTAGATATCCTAGGTCCCCTTCCCGCAGTTCAAAATCCTTCAGACCCATATATTAGTCCAAATAAGTATTTGTTGGCGTGCATTGATTGAGTCAGTCGTTGGGTAGAAGTACATCCATTGACAGACATCATTGCACAGACTGCAGTGCAAGCTTTCATAAATGCATGGATATCACGATTTGGAGTTCCCCTCAATGCCCTTAGTAATCATGGGTTTCATTTTGAGAGGGAAATGTTTCAAGAACTCTCATCAGTTGTATGATTCCATAGGTTAGGAACAACCGCTTATCATCCTCACTCTAATGGGATGATAGAGCATACTAACGGAGCTATTAAATTAGCTTTCATGGCTAAAAGAGAAAGTCGGTTACAATCCTTACCTATTATACTTCTTGATATTTGTAATACTCCTAGTGAATATGGATTTTACCCATTCGGCGCTGTTACTGGTACCTCACTTTTATTACCAGAACCGATGGTAGATGCACACACATAGTGGGAATTAGAATACACGCACTCAGTATCTCTCGAATTTTTCCTTGTATTTTTAAATCAACCCTGACTAAAGTATAAACCTTAAACCAAGTTTGCCTGAATAGAGATTCTGAAGAATATTGCGAGTAAGAAAATATATTTGTAGTAAGCGAGACTGTCCAAAAAAATTAAAGGGAAAATCTGAGATTACATTAATAACACTGAACTGTTAACATACAGTCTAAAATGGTAGGAAAACCCATTATATAAAACAACGAATATATATATATATATATATATATATATATATATATATATATATATATATATATATATATATATATATATATATATATATATATATATATATATGCAAAATAAACTGTTATATCACAGCACAATATGAAGCAAAAAAAGGCCCATAAATAAAACACAAAAAGAAGCGAAGATGTACTATATATTACGACTGGACTCCAGTCCTCTTCATATATATATATATATATATATATATATATATATATATATATATATATATATATATATATATATATATATATATATATATATATATATATATATATATATATATATATATATATAAAGTACTTATTAATTTCGTGACCTAAACTGGTCACCTTCTCAAAGTACGATGGCAAGAGATGTCTTATTTAATGGGCTTTTCCTACTATCTGAGAATACTTTTGAGAGGGGAAAAAGAAGCTGTCTGCCCTGTCTTGAAGGAGGTTTAGAAGACTTGATAGAGGCGAAGCCATCACATTACCTATTTTTTTGTGTGTAAATTGGGGAGAGCTCTTACAGCCATATTACCTGATCCTGGGGCTCTAATTATAGTTAAATCAGTATCCTTCCCATATAAATTAACTTGATAGTCAGTTTGTTATGCAAAATAATTGAATACATAAATAAATACGAAAAATACACCTGTCAGCAGTGTTGAGTTAAGTTGCCAAGTAGAACAGCTGTCTTATTTTTTCGTTTTGCTCTGTTCTCTTTGATTAATTTGATTTTTTTTTTATAAATTGAGTTAAATTTAAAGCCTGATCTTGTGATAACATACCTTGGTTAAAAAGTGATTAATATTTTTTTCTTCTGAAATGACAGGTTTATCAGTTAAGAAGAAAATATAGCAGAAACAGGTGGGTGTCTCCTCTGTTGCATTTTTATATTTTTCTTTAAGTGGGCTTTTGTTTTGTATTTTTTTTCTCTAATTACCAAAGTCAAATTTTAAGTTAGGACATGTGTTACCAGAAAAGAGATGAACTAAGTAACTAATTTAGTACTCATATGAAGATATAGAATTTCTGTGTGAATATTACATAGAAACTTTTCTTTCTTTTTTCCTCTGTCTGTATATTTTCTGAAAGGCAAAACATTAAAATGAAACCATCTCTGTCCCTAACCCCCTATCCAATGGTTGGGGGAGGGGTGGTAGAGGATCTTTGGGGGTTGTAGGATGAGGAGTGGCTTTTAGAAGCCTGATACAAAAAGTCAAGGACCTTGAAACCCTTGTAATAAACCTAGATGACATATTTGGAATTTGGATAGAGAAATGAAAGAGAATGAATCACTTAGAGAGGTAATAAGATCTTTGCAGGAAGCAAATGAGGCACAAGAGAAAGAGAGAATAGAACTAGAAATATGAATAAAGAAGCTGGAAGGGAAAGAGTGAACTAGAAACTAGAATTTCTAAACAAGCAGGTAACAACAAATTGATGAATGACAACCTGAATTAATTTAATGTTAGTTCACTGCTCTCTTCTAAGAGAAACTAGATTGCCGTTTGGAATATTCAAATAAAGAAAACATCAGAGAGTTTAGAAAAGAGTTTCAGGAGCTGAATACGGAACATGATACCATGAAGACTTCCTTTGCAGATGCAGTAAAGGGGAATGTGGCAGTAATAAAGGCTGTGAGGGAGGTGGCACTGGAAAACATACAAACAGTTGATTATAAAGAAACAGTGATAGAAAAAATGAAAGACTTTGTGATGGAAAGGGCTAATCCACTGATTAAACATGCGCTTGATAAAGAGAAGACAGTTGTAATCTCAGGCATAAGTGAATCCCAGGAGTCAATATTGCAGGGGACTCTTGAAGAAAATAAAGCTAGGATTTTAGACTTGATAAGGAAGCTTGGAGTATTATGTGGTCCAGAGGATACTGTTAGCATTCACCAACTTGGCAAATATTCTAGGGAGGGAAAGGAAAGACCAATGAAAGTAACCTTTGAAAGAGGGGACATATGTAGAGAAATATTGATGAGAAAAAAATGTAAAAGACCTTCAAGAATTCAAAACAGTGTTCATTAGACCATACAGAACACAGGAAGAGATGGAAAGGATCAAAATCTTGTTGTAAGAGGCTAGAAGGTTAAATGAGAACAGAAATGAAGAGAAGAAACATTTTTGTTTCAGAGTTCTTACAGACAAAAGGGGGGGTAAAGAGGATAATGAAATAAGATTAGGGAATGTGATCTCATTAAGATTGCTGTACACAAATGGTGATGGAATAGCTGGTAAGGTAGTAGAAATAAAGGATAGGATTCACAATAGTAAGGCAGATATAATAGCGGTTACAGAGAGACTATGCTACATGATGACAAAAACAGTGTCACAGTGTTTCCTAAGGGCTTCAGAATTTTAAGGGTTGAAAGATCTGAGAGGACTGGTGGAGGGATAGCATTGCTCATAAGAGAAAGATTTTAGGTTGAAGAAATAAATTTTGCTATAAAAAGTTAGTTCAAGGAATGTCTTGTTGCTCGCATAAATATTGGGTCAGAGAGGATTGTAATAACTGTTGTGTATAACCCATTAAGGAACCAACATAGGCTAGAAGTTTATGATAAAAGACAAATAGGTACTATTGAAGTCATAAACTTAGATGTTAACATTGCACGGGAGAGAAAATGTAGGATTTTGATTATGGGAGATTTTGATTATGGAGAGATAGATTGGATAAATCTTGATCCACACAGTGGTGAGAACTCATTCAGGGCAAGATTCTTAGATTGTGTATAAGGGAATTTCCTGCATCAACATGTATTGAAACCAATGAGGGCTAGTGGCAGGGATGTGCCATCTCTGCTTGAGCTAGTATTCACAGATAATGTGTTGGATATTGCAAAATTGAGTAGGAACCACCTATTGGAAAGAGTGACCACTATGTGTTGTTGATGGAGTATATTATCGTATATGTTCTGCCTGAAAGTAGATGCACTGAGGACATGAGGAAGAACTATCCGAAAGGAGATTACTTCAAAATGAAAAAGATTTTTGTAGTTATTGACTGGAGAACATTATATAACATCAAATCTGTACAAGAAATGAACAATATCTTTTGTGAGGAATATGGAAATATGGTGGATGATTACACACCTTCCACCAAAATAGGAGTTATTCATGCCAAAGAGAAATGGTTCAATAATGAGTGTAAGAGAGCTAAGGAGTGGAGAGACAAATACTGGAAAAGGTATAGGAGGAGAAAAAACATAAATGCCTGGCAGACTTATAAAACAGTAATAATTTATTACCAAAGTAAAAGAAGAGAGGCAGAGAGAGAGAGAGTATGAAAGGGATATCACCAGGAAGGCTAAAGAAAATTCCAAACTTTTCCGCATATTTATCAGAGGAGAACTGAAGGTAAAAGAACGGGGTTTGAAGCTATAGAAAGCGGATGCAAGTATCACTGAGATGGATGAAGAGATTTGCAAAGAACTGAACAAGGAGATTCAGCCAGTATTTACAGTAGCTAGTACCCCTCCCCCTCAGATTGCATTGATAGCAGCTCATGGGCAGGTATTAAAGAACATCATCTTTTCAGCCACAGAGGTATGCAAAGCGCCGATGGAGTTAGATGCCCATAAAGCTATAAGTCTTGATGATATCTCTCCTTATGTACTTAAGATATGAAATAAATCAATGTCAGTGGCACTAAGTATCATATTTGGAAAGTCACTGGAGTCAGGGAAGATTCCAAGATGCTGGAAGGAAGCAAACAAAGTACCAACCTCCAAAAAGGGAAGGTGGGATACGGCTCTAAACTATAGACCTGTTTCCTTGACCAGCATAGTATGCAAAGTTATGGAGACGATACGAAGGAAACACATCTCTCTTCACTTGGAATCCTTCAACTTTTTGCCAGTGAAACACCATGGCTTCAGAGAAGGTAGATCTACAGCAACAAACTTATTAGAATTTTATAATGAGGTAAACCGCATCTTACAAGATGGAGAGGACTGGGCAGATTGCATATTCCTAGATTTCCAAAAAGCATTTGACACTGTCCCACATGGAAGACTTATTAAGAAGCTGCAAATAATGGCGAGAATAGGTGGAAAAGTCTGATTGGGGAAGGGTTAGTAGTGCAGTTCCATAGGGTTCAGTTTTAGGGTCACTTTTGTTCCTCGTATATGTAAATGACCTACTAGACTATGTAAATTCATTCATGAATATGTTTGCAGATGATGCAAAGCTTGTGAAGAAAGTAAGAAACAAGAACAATGGTAGAGAACTTCTGGAAGACCTAAATAGTCTGCATGAGTGGTCAGAAAAGTGGCAAAAGAAATTCAATGCTTCAAAATGTAAGGCATTGAGAATGAGTACAAGTGAAAGAAGGCCTAAGCTTGACTACTCTGAGGCAGGAGTAGAACTTCAAGAGACATAGGATGAGAGAGATCTAGGAGTAAACATACTTGCAGATTTGTCTCCAGAAATGCATATAAATGGCATAATAAGGGCAGCATATGCAACCCCCTTCTGGAATCCACACTTGAAAAAGAACGTAGTTAAGCTGGTTATTGTATGACTGGAATGAGATTGGGAAGTGAATTTAATGCGAAAATGAAGCCACGAGTGAGGTTGGGGAATCTGTAATATGAACATAGTGGCATTCAGATAGAATGCGTTCATTCCTAAGTATAGCATATATAAGCTATTAGGTTGGATTCCTTTTAACCTTCTGTGGTGTGCAGTTGGTAGCGCCTTGACTTAGTAATTATAAGTCCTAGGTTCGAGTCCCGGTCGGGGTAAATAATGATTCATGTTTTCACATATG
>JAXCGZ010020762.1:37500-67500 GCA_037179515.1 Halocaridina rubra
CACAGTGAATAGTGGATGACTACACCAAGTGTATAATTGCAACATTTGCTGTTTGGCTAGACCAAAAGGGTGTGAAAGATACTTGTCTAAATTTGAGAAGAATAGACGAGGATACCCTCCGTTGCATGTATGAAAAGGTTTGCAGAGAGAAAAGAAAAGAAAAAAAAGCAAGTAGACGAGAAAATGTACACGAAGTGAAAGAACAAAAGGTAGGAGAGAATTTACTTCCTTTTTTAGGGTACTCACATAATTATATCAAGCCTGTGCAATATGAAAATTGCAACGTAACATTGAAAATCATTGTACGTATGTACTGAATACGGCTTTATACTTCTAATCTCGCGGAAAGGGCTAACCAAGCAGCGCGTCAGTCAGTTAAAAGAAGCCCTCAGTTGAGAATGCTGAGACGAATTTTGCTTCCCATATTCATTTTCTGTATTGTAGAATTTAGTTAATTAAGAAACAATACCTTGTATAGTTTTGCTGCATTCTGATTATTACCTTGACACTCTTGTACTCACCGAGAAACATTGGAAACGAGGATTAAAAGATATACATTATTCCATATATATCTTAGTCGGAGAGAGACAGGGAGGAAGAGAAAGATACATGTAAAAGAATTAAATACTAATAAAATAAGAGTCAAAGAAAAAAGTGGAAAAGGTGATATGCCATCCGAATTAATAATCGAAATGACAAGAAATGAGGTGGAAAGCTTAATATTTAAAATACAAACTAAAAGAAGTACAGATTAGCATAATAGATAAATTCATTCCTCAATGGACAAATGAACATATCCTGTTGAAAACAATTATGTGCATCTATTTTCTGGCTGTGGAAATAGGTTGATCTCCATTCCGACAGTGGTTCTATTTTTTGTTTTTTCTGAACATTTTGTGAAGCGATGATTATAGTGTGTCCACAAGTTACAATGAGACTGAAATCTAGGTAGAGTTAACGAACTTCTGTGTTAGTGTGGTGTCATAAAGCAAATTAAAGTCTGAGAAGCAGAAGACGAAGAAGAAGAAGGCAATCTTGTATGAGAGAGAGAGAGAGAGAGAGAGAGAGAGAGAGAGAGAGGCTGTCGCACGTGTGAGTGAGAGCTCTTCCTTACTTGTGCCGTCAAAATGATGTTTACAGGGGGCGTGGGCAAAAAGCGCAGCCAGTCGCAAAGTACTGCCCATCGGCGACCATCCCATGATAAAGCAAGGCTCTCCTACCAAGAGGTAAGTATTATGTATCGTCTCGACTTCTACTTTTACCTAATGCAAATATATCATAAGAGTGTAGCCACCATGGCTCAAACGGTAGCGTCCGAGACTCTGAGGCGTCAGGTCGAGAGTTCGCGCCCCGTCATGGTCTGAGGTTAACAAGGGCATGCACTCAGGGTAACGATTACATCTGCCAAAAATAAGTCTTTAGCATGAAGGCAACCGTCCTAGCCCTTGGTAGAAATGGGAGTCCGTGACGTAAAACCGGAACAAATATATCATAAGAGTGTTTTAGCATAGTCAAGAGAATCTCTGGCAGAGCTGCAATAAGCTTTAATGTCTTCGTAATAGGGTACATAATAACATATGAATTTTGCACCCCTCTGCCACTCCGGATTTGAACGCCATCTTGAAAAAATGGCACCCCAAAAAAGTTTTTTTTTTTGTAATTATCTCACTCAAGACCCACTTTTGAGGAAAACGAGTCGATAATTAAAATAATTACATAAAATTTCCTACAAAAAATGTTTCACACATTTTTCTAGTGTGGTGCTCGGTTTTGACGCTAGAGGTGCGAGAATGTTTGCATGTTTTTGACTCATACATCCAGTTACGCAATATGACATGGAAAATTATCTTGTATGCTTTATTGAAGGATGTTGTAAACTCTTACATTAATTGTAGTTTTTTATTTGGTTTTAGGGTGTGGTGTATGAATAAGGACAGTTAAAGAACAATTAATTCTTATTTTGTGGAAAAAATATCTTCATCAGGGAAATTTTTTATTTGTGAAGGAAATCTTTCTGAGGTAGTGACTCATAAAGTGAAAGAGAAAGGTATGAAAACACTGATAGACTACAGCAGTAAATGGAAAGATGGGACACATTCTCAGCTAAAAAGATTGAAAAAAGTGAGAGTGCATGAAAAATGTAGAAAAGTGTATACCAAGGGAAGAAGTGCTGAAGCTTTTCAAACAACACGGCAAACTTATCCAGGAGCTACAACGTCTTTAATGAGCCTAGTATCGGATTTCGATTTTTTCATGACTATCTTTTTTTGTGAAGAAGAGGCATCAGGTGAGTCTTTGAAAAAAAAAAGCAAAATACTTCCAAGTGTGCGTGAATCAGTGCACTGTGTGGAAACAATTCATGTTAGGGACACTATTTTGAAAGCAGGTGAGAAACGATGACTGGGGCAAAACAGTTAATACCCGTATTTATAATGTAGTTGACTAAGTTGCTGCAGAAGCAAGGTTCCATTCAACATGTATGAAGAAATTCTACCAAACATCCTCTGGAATAAAACGTGGTCGTCCCAAAATTGCTAAAGTTTCAGAGGCAAAGACTCATGCTTTTACCTACATTGAGGAAAATCGACAAGAATGCCAATTTTCTTTCAGTGACATTTTTGAGGGATATGAGGGTGAGCTACCAACTGAAAAAACGATAAAGTCTGAGCTGAGGCAAAATTATGGAGAAAAATAAAAAGCCTGTAGTCTGTTTTCATGACACAGGTAACAAAATTCTGACAGATGCTTGGTATGAAAAACAAAGAGGTATCAATGAGAGTGTAGAGCGACTTCGGATAGTAATCACACCTGCTTAAATAATTGCTGAAGATATGAGGTCACAGATATTTGAGACGGACCAGTATCCACCACCAGATAAATTCCTGACTGATTTGGAATCAATGGTACCAAACACCCTACCTTGCCTTGCTAAAACTATTGTGATGAAGAACAAGAAAGGAGATAAAAGCAAATGAGATAAAAAGTGTACAGCTATTACACATGCTATCCTAACAGCAGCCAGATAAAATTCTTTTAGATCACCATTACAAATAAGCCTTGGTGTTCATCTTAGTGAAAAATTTGGCTCTAAGTATCTACTGAATGTTCTCTCTACCTTAGGATTGTGTGCATCTTATGATGAGGCAGCACCCTTTCAAGTATCAGCTTTGCAGCATCCAAACAGGGAGGCTCAAACTGACTCATTTACACTATTTTTATTTGACTATTGATGGGTTCAACACTTTCCACAGGATGGGAGGTTTTCAGTGAGTCACTCCTCCTTATGATCCTACAACAGACGAGCCTGTCTCAATATTAGAAAAGATCCTCTCTGCAGCCACTGTTGGGCAGTTTGATCATGTTCCCATCAGAGATTTTGAGAGTAAAAATAAAAGAGGACTCTTGGTTGTGACAGAAACTTAGCAAAATCAATGCAGTGTCCACAACTGTCTCAGTATCAACATGGGAAATCCAGTGGCTGTATGGAAAATGACAAATGAAGACTGACTGTCCAGGTTGGAATGGTTACATGGAGAAATGTACTGCAGATCTGCATTACGATGTGTCCCGAATCTCATACCTGCCATTTACAAATGCTCGACCTACTGACTATGATATCATATACACTACTTAACCAAGCTGTGGAGAAATACAAAGTGCTGAAACAACAAAGTTGTTTTGTAGCATTTGACCAACCTTTGTATGTCAAAGCTCGTGACATTGTTGCAAAATGTGGCCAAAAATCACCACTAAGTAACGTTATTATACGTCTTGTTGGTTTTCACTTACTGATGTCATTCATGGGTGCAATTGGTTACATCATGAATGGATGTGGAATAAAAGAACATTTTAGTGTTGTCTATGCAAATGCGTATGTGAACAAAATGTTGACTGGTCATGCTTATGCAAGACCAGTCAGGGCACATATACTAGTGCATGCTGCACTGGCTACAATAATTCTCAGTGAAACTGCTCTTTCTGCTGATGAACAGGCAATAACTGAAGCAGCTTTACAGGAAAATGACTTCACAAATTTTCAGTAGTGTTACAAAATGTGCTCTGTAAATTCAACAGTACTATGAGCATGATGAAGCGTAAGGTTGGCACTGCACAACTTTGGGTGATATAGTTTGAAATGATAACACTGGTCAAACAGTTTATTGAAGCAGAATGGTCAGGCAACTGGAACTTACACCTTGAAACATATCAAAAGATGCAACCATATTTTCATGCCAGTGGTCGCTTTCTGTATGCAAAATGAGCTCACTTGTATTAACAAGACATGTTTGGTCTCAAGGAGTGCATTACCCCCAAAGAATATGAAGATTATGTTCAAAAAGGTTATTTTACAATAAGATGATCAGAAAAGTTTTGGTCTGGGATCTGGTCTGACATGACCATTGAGCAGACATTGATGCGATCCATGAAGAGTGCTGGTGGACTGACACATGGCAGAGGAATGTTTGACTCCATGCTGATGAAATGGATTCTCTGAATGCCTACCACTTTGAGGATCTCAGAAAAAATTGAGGAATATTGTGATGTTGCTCACAGTACAGGAGAGCAGCATGTAAATGCCAGGAAAGTTTGTATGTCAAGTGATGAACAAGATCTTCAGCACTTTGTGAAGTGGTTTTCATTGCTGTGGCAGGCACAGCATCAAAGAATAGTCTCAACGTAATCCCTGCGTGTTGTAAGAGGCGACTAAAAGTGGACGGGGCGAGGGGACTAGGAATCCCCCCCTTGTATTAACCTCCTGTGAGACGTCAAAGAAGAAGGGGAGTGGAGGGGAGAATAACTTCTCCCCAAATTCTAGTTTTGGGGTGTCTATATGTGCGTGGTTGTAGTACGATAGAGAGCAAAAGATGTGAGATTGGATATATGTTTGGTAGGAGGAGGATGAATGTATTAGCATTGTGTGAGACGAACATGAAAGTAAAAGGAGAAGTGGCATTTGGTGATGTGATAGGTAGGGTGTCTGGGGTTGAAAGGGGGAGAGCGAGAGATGGTGTGGCATTATTGCTGAGTGAATGGATGGTAAATAAGGTAGTGGAATGGAAAGAAGTGTCATCTAGGGTGATGTCGGTGCGGGCTAGGATAGGTAGGGAATGTTAGGCTTTTGTTAGTGCGTATGGGCCAATATGTGAGAGAAGTGAGGAAGAGCGGGATGAATTCTGAAATGAGTTAACTAGGTGTGTGGATGGTCTGAGTAGAAGGAACTATGAAGTTGTGTTGGGTGACTTGAATGCCAGAGTGGGTGATGGAGAGGTAGAAGGTGTTGTAGGAAAGTATGGCTTACCAGGTGGGAATGAGAGTGGCGAGAGATTGTTAGATATGTGTGTGGAGCAAGAGCTGGTGATAGGTAATAGTTTTTTCAAGAAGTAGTTAATAAATAAGTATACATGGATGAGAGTGACAAATGGAAGAGTGAAAGAAAGAGCATTGATGGATTATGTGTTGGTAGCAAAGAACATGATTGGTAGAGTAAAAGATGTGCATGCATATAGGGGTGTGGCTGCTGGGATGTCTGATCATTTTTTGGTTGAAGCAAAAGTGGTAGTAGCAAAAGAGTGGGGATATAGAGTGGGGGGATGTAGAAGGGAAATGGTGAAGGTGGAAGAGTTGAAAAAGCCAGAGAAGAGACAGGAATATCAGGACAGGTTGAAAGTGACATATGAGAGGGTGAAAGAAAGAGAAGTTGGGGAGTTAGAGGAGGAATGGAGGTTGATGAAAGAATGTTTTGTGTGACATGCAAATGATGTGTGTGGAAAGAGGTTTGTTGGAGGTGGCATGAGGAGAGGCAGCGAGTGGTGGAATTAAGGGGTAAAAATGAAGGTGGAAGAGAAAAAGAGGGCTTTTGAGGAATGGCTGCAGTGTAAAAGTAGGGAGAAGTATAAAAGATATATGGAGAAAAATGTGGAAACCAAGTGGAAGGTAGAGGAGGAGAAGAGGTTGGCAAATGTTAGGTGGGGAAAGGATTTTAGTAGGTCATATGAGGAGAATAAAAAGAAGTTTTGGAAAGAAGTGAAGATAGTAAGGAAGGGTGGAACGAGGATGGAAGAGACAGTTAAAGATGTAAATGGACTGATGTTAAGAGGGAACGATGCAAGGAAAAGATGGGCAGAATATTTTGATTGCTTGCTGAATGTTGAGGAAGATAGAGAGGCAGCTATAGTGGCAGTGGGGGTGTTCAAGTGCCAGTAATAGGAGATGAAAATGAGAGAGAGATTACAAGAGAGGAGGTTAAAAGGGTATTTGTATGAGGTGAAAGCAGGTAAAGCACCTGGAATGGATGGTGTGAGAGCGGAGATGTTGAAAGAAGGGTGTGTGACTGCATTGGAATGGTTAGTGAGAGTGTTTGATTTATGCTTTATGTTGTCAATGGTGCCAGTGGAATGGGTAATTGCTTGTATAGTGCCCCTGTACAAAGGAAGGGAGATGTGTATGAATGCAGTAATTTTAGGGGTATAAGTTTGTTGAGTGTGGTAGGAAAAGTGTATGGTAGGATACTGGTTAATAGGATTAGGGATAAGGCAGAAAATGTGATTGTGGAAGTGCAAAGTGGTTTTAGGAGAGGTAGAGGTTGTATAGATCAGATTTTTATAGTTAGGCAGTTATGTGAGAAATATTTAGCAAAGGGTAAGGATGTGTATTTTGCAGTTTTGGATCTGGAGAAAGCGTATGATAGAGTTGATAGAGAGGCAATGTGGAATGTTTTGAGATTATATGGAATTAATGGTAAATTGTTGCATGCAGTGCAGAGTTTATATGAGGGCAGTAGAGCTTTTGTTAGGGTAGGGAATGAAGTGAGTGAGTGGTTTCCAGTGAGTGTGGGACTGAGACAGGTATGTGTTATGTCATCATGACTGTTCAATTTGTATATTGATGGAGTCGTAAGAGAGGTGAATGAGTGAGTGCGTGATCGAGGTTTGAGAATGGTAGATGGGGATTATAACGAGTGGGAGCTGAATCAGTTGCTGTTTGCAGATGATACTGTGGTGGTGGCAGATTCAGAGGAAAAGCTGTATCATTTAGTGTCAGAATTTGGAATGGTGTGTGAGAGAAGGAAGTTTTGAGTGAATGTGGGAAAGAGTAAGGTTATGAGATGTACAAGAAATGAGGATGGTACTGGATTGAATGTTATGTTGAATAGAGAGACACTTGAGGAAGTTGATCAGTTTAAGTATTTAGGTTCGGTTATAGCTGCAAATTCTGGATTGGAAGCAGATGTGTGTCACAGAGTGAATGAAGGATGTAAAGTGTTGGGTGCATTGAAAGGAGTGATGAAGAATAGAAGGTTGGAAATGAATGTTAAGAAAGTTTTGTATGAGAGAGTGGTTGTGCCAACTGTAATGTATAGATCAGAGTTATGGGGTATGAAAGTAGGTGAGAGACGGAACCTAACTGTGTTTGAGATGAAATGCCTGAGGAGTATGATTGGTGTATCTCGGTTGAATAGGGTTAGGAATTAAGTGGTGAGAGCAAGAATGGGTGTGAGGGGAGAAATTGCAGCCAGAGTAGATATGATTGTTCTGAGATTGTTTGGCCATGTGGAAAGGATGGATGATGAAATACTGCTGAAAAAGGTGATGAATGCGAGAGTTGATGGGAGAATTGCTAGAGGGAGGCCTAGGCTTCGGTGGATGGTTGGAGTAAGGAGAGCCCTGAATGATAGGAGGATGGATGTGAAGGAAGAAAGCGAGCGTGCTAGGAACAGAAATGAGTGGCGAGCGATTGTGACGCAGCTCTGATGGGCATCTGCTGTTACCACGCGGCTGCATCTTACAGTGGTAGCCCTGTGGTAGGGGCAGTAGGAGGAGTTGGCAGTTGTGAAGCGACACAGGTTGTGGATGAGCCGGGAGGATGGGCTGTGGTACTCCAGCAGTGCCATCTGAACGGTCGCTGGCTCCCTCGTCATTGCCCATAGAGTAATGTCATTCCCTTATTGTTTTCATTATTTGATGTCGGTTACCCCCCAATTAAAGATCGAAACAGCCAAGGTAGATAGATAGATAGATGTCAGTCAGTACAGGATTAACAGGGGATGTAGAAACAAGTCCTCATTATGCTTATGATGTTGGAGTTAGTTTAGTGTCAAACACTGTCGGCAGCAACTTTGCAAAAGTCAAGTTTGAAAGAAAGGAAAGGGTCAAAACCCTGGGAGCTGTCATGACAGGGGTAAGAATTAGAGATGTTGCATGTTCAGTTGATCCTTAAATGTTATTCTGGAGAATTTCATTAACCAAGAGATCACAGGAACAATGTAGGCAGAACTTTAAGTATAAACTAGCTCCACATCCCATGTAAGTCTTTGATGAATCAGGAATGTGTAAAATCAAAAAATCAATTCTGATTTATTCTACCAGAGACAGCATGTTTGATGAAACTATGCAAGCAACAACAAGTCAAAGTAAATTTCTTTTAAATAAAAAAAATAAGAGTAGGCTCATCACAATGCTCACTGCTAAGCTGATCATGGAAGGATTCCCTGTAATACAAACTACTGAAGATGCAGACACACTAATTGTTAATACTGCTTTTGAAGGATCCACCAAGACTGAATCAGTAACAATAGTGGGAGAAGATGTAGACCTTTTGGTAATTCTGACAGCTCTGGCTGGATCAAACAGAAACATAAACTTCTTACATCAAGGCAAAGAAAATACAGAAAACAAACTGTACACGCCAGCTTCCTTGAAATATGGATCAGCCATCAAGGACAACATCCTTTTCTTGCATGCATTTTTTTTTTATAGAAAAAGGAAACTGAAGTTCATAAACCTCCTTCAGAGTTGCTCAACATTATATCCTGCAAATTCCTCAAAGGGTGCACAACAGCCACTTGCAGCTGTCGAAGGGCAGGATAAAAATGCTCTGCGATATGTGTTTCCTGCAAAGGGTTGTCCTGTTCAAACTCTGACATTTACATTGATGAAGAGGACTTTGATAATCCCATTGACATAATGTTAGAAAGCTTTCTCTTTCTAGAAGGAGAAACAACACCTGGAACGGAATAACCAGAAGCTGCACTTTCACACACCTGTATCATCAATTTAATCTACAAATCAGCCCCACCAGTGTTCACTGTATTCCTGTGGTGAACAATGCATATTCCATTAAAGGAGAGTGATGGGAGATAGTATACCACACTATCCCTAAAGAAACCTGTCAAGGAGAACAAGAACAAATATAAATATGCAGTTGTAATTAGGCTGGCAATGACTAATGATAACTTCATCTAAGATATGCACATTGGGTGGATGGTTGTGTGCAAGGGTGGTAACTCTGCCAGTGAGAATTCGCTGTCTGTCCTATGCCAGAATAAAGCAGGAAGGACACCCTTGCAAGAAATATTGCTAAGCTATATTAGGTTACGTGGGTCATGAAAGAAATGGTGCACATATTCTCTCTCTTCTAGCGTCAAAACTGCACATCGCACTAGAAAAATGTATGAAACATATTTTGTAAGAAATTTTATGTAAATTAGTTTATATATCGACACGTTTTCATGTAAAGTGCGTCTTAAGTGAGATAATTAACAAAAATGGTTTTTGCCTCCATTTTTTCAAGATGGCGGCCAAATCCGGGGCGGTAGAGGGGTGCAAAATTCACTTATTATTAAGTACCCTATTAAGACGACAATAAAACTTTTTGCAGCTTTCCATGATTTTTTACCTTATTCTCCCTTGTTTGAACCTCCGTCGACTGGCCTAAAAGAAAATTTGAGATTTGTATTGAAGACAGTTTGGTAACTACCCCAACCTCGGGAAATGTTCTCATTTTCAAAATAAATTATTGGATGGATGGATGGATGGATTCGGTTTTACGTCACGAACTCCCTTTTCTACTAAGGGCTAGGACGGCTGCCTTCTTGCGAAGGACTTGTTTTGGCAGATGTAATCGTTACCCTGAGTGTATGCCCTTACTAACCTCAGTCTGTGGCGGGGCGCGAACCCTCGACCTGCCGCCTCAGAGTCGCGGACGCTACCATTATTATTATTATTATTGTTATTATTATTATTATTATTATTATTATTATTATTATTATTATTATTATTATTATTATTATTATCATTATTATTATTATTATTATTGAACTTCCGTCTGCATTTGACACACCGATTAAGTTTATCTGATGAAGGGACGCTTAAGAAGTCTATTTTGCAGTAGGTTGTGGTATTAAAAAGGGGTTGCATTCACTCATGACAACGGGCTCTTCCTAAAAATTTTAGTTCACATTGAAAATAATGTTATGTACGGGATCAATTCTGACCTCTCAACGAGCTTCTCTCTCTCTCTCTCTCTCTCTCTCTCTCTCTCTCTCTCTCTCTCTCTCTCTCTCTCTCTCTCTCTCTCTCTCTCTCTCTCTCTCTCTCTCTCTCTCTCTCTCTCTCACACACACACACGTAATTCATTTTCAAAATTTCCGATTACTGTGGGGTGTCACATGATCATTTCCCATATATATATATATATATATATATATATATATATATATATATATATATATATATATATATATATATATATATATATATGTGTGTGTGTGTGTGTGTGTGTGTGTGTGTGATTACC
Organism: Halocaridina rubra; assembly: GCA_037179515.1. NCBI lineage: Eukaryota > Metazoa > Arthropoda > Malacostraca > Decapoda > Atyidae > Halocaridina > Halocaridina rubra. The sequence goes on from JAXCGZ010020762.1 coordinate 48,076, forward strand.
TAATTGCGTTTACGGGAAAGAGCCCAAAGCTCGTATCTTCCCGTCTCCTGATCGCTTCCATTTTATACTTAGTGATACTTATCATACCTGTCCTTAAAACTATTGATTAAGATAGCATTAACTACCTCCTCGCTTAGCGAATTCCAATTATCAACTACTCTTACACTGAAAAAGTATTTCCTTACATCCTGCAAAGAAGTTTTCTTACGAAGCTTCAAACTATGACCTCTAGTTCTAGAGCCTGCCATATCAAAATATCGATCCCTATCCACTCTATCATAACCATGAAGGAATTTAAAGACTGTCACCATATCCCCCCTCAATCTTCTAGCTTCGATGATGGTAAGTCTAATTCCCTCAGCCTCTCATCATAACTGAGATTACGTATTTCTGGCACCAGTTTCGTGGCATGTCTTTGAACTTTTTCAAGCTTAGCTATGTGCTTTTTCAAGTGCGGATTCCAAAAGGGGGCTGCATTTGCGAGTTTTGGACTCACATAGGTTACATAAATATTTCTGAACATTTCCTTGTCCATGTGCCTGAAGGCTACCCTTACATTTGATAAGAATGCATATGCTGCCCTTACTATGCCATTTATATGTATTTCTGGAGAGAAATCTGCTAGTATGTTTACTCCTAGATCTCTCTCATTTTCTGTCTTTTGAAGTTGTACTCCAGCCACCGAGTAGTCAAGCTTGGGCCTTCTTGCACTTGTACCCATTCTCATTACCTTACATTTTGAAGCATTGAATTTCATTAGCCACTTTTCTGACCACTCATGCAGACTATTTGGAACTTCCTGAAGTTTTCTACCATTGTTCTCGTTTCTTACTTTCTTCACAATCTTTGCATCCTCTGAAAACATATTCATGAATGAATTTACAGACTCTGGTAGGTCATTTACATATACAAGGAACAAAAGTGTCCCTAAAACTGAACCCTGTGGAACTCCACTACTAACTCTTCTCCATTCAGACACTGAGTGTCTTACTCTAACCCTCTAATCCCTTCCTTCTACGTAAGTTTTTATCCATTTCAAGACATTTCCACCTATTCTAGCCATTGCGTGCAGCTTCCTAATAAGTCTCCCATGTGGAACAGTGTCAAACGCTTTCTGGAAGTCTAGGAATATGCAATCTGCCCAGCCCTCTCTTTCCTGTAAGATTCGGCTTACCTCATCAAAAAGTGTGTGTGTGATTACCTAATTGTGATTACCTAATTGTGTTTACGGGAAAGAGCCCAAAGCTCGTATCTTCCCGTCTCCTGATCGCTTCCATTTTATACTTAGTGATACTTATCATACCTGTCCTTAAAACTATGGATTGAGATAGCATTAACTACCTCCTCGCTTAGCGACTTCCAATTATCAACTACTCTTACACTGAAAAAGTATTTCCTTACATCCTGCGAAGAAGTTTTCTTACGAAGCTTCAAACTATGACCTCTAGTTCTAGAGCCAGCCATATCAAAATATCGATCCTTATCCACTCTATCATAACCATGAAGGAATTTAAAGACTGTCACCATATCCCCCCTCACTCTTCTAGCTTCGAGTGATGGTAAGTCTAATTCCCTCAGCCTCTGTGTGTGTGTGTGTGTGTGTGTGTGTGTGTGTGTGTGTGTGTGTGTGTGTGTATGTGTGTATGTGGTGTGTGTGTGTGTGTGTAATTACCTAATTATGATTATTTAATAATAATTACGGGAAAGAGCCATATGCTCGTATCTCTCCATCTCCTGGTCGGGTCCCTTCTTGTACTTAATGATTCTTATCTTATTTGTCCTTAGAACATTGAATGCAGTTAGCATTACTAATTCCTCGCTTAGCACATTCCATTTTCAACTGGTTTTACACTAAAAAAAGTACTTCCATACATACTCCATAAAAGTTTCCTTACGAAGCTTTATGACCTCTAGTTCTAGAACAAACCATATCAAATATCGCTCCCTATCCTCTCTATCAAAACCATGAAAAGATTTAAAAACCGTTATCATATCCCCCCTTTTTTTCGAGCTTCAATTGATAGAAAGCTTAATTCCTGAAGTGTCTCCACATAACTGAGATTATGTATATCTGGCACCAGTTTCGTAGCATATGTTTAAGCTTTTCCAGCTTATTTATATGCTTTTACATGTTTATATTATAAAAGCGTTCTGCATATTTAAGCTTTCGCCTCACATAAATTACTTAAATATCTTTGACCATTTCCTTATCAGTGTGTCTGAAGGCCACCTTTACATTTGCTAAGAAAACAAATGCAACCCTTACTATACTATTTTTATGCATTTCTGGAGACAAACCTGGCATTATGTTTACTCTTAGATCTCGTCTCTTAAAGTTCTGCTCCTGCTATTCAGTATGCAAGCCTTGGCCTTCTCGCACTTACACCCATTCTCATTACCTTACATTTAGAAATAGTGACTTTCATTAGCCACTTTTCTGACACCTCATGCAGACTATTTAAGTCTTCCTGGAGTTTTTTACCTTTGTCCTCATCTTTTACTTTCTTAACAATCTTTTCATCATCTGCAAGCATAATAAAAAACATATTTATAGACTCCGGTTGGTCATTCACACATAAGAGGAACAAAAGTGGCCCTAAAACTGAACCCTGTAGAACCCACAACTAACCCTTCTCAGGTCAGACATTGAGTGTTTTACTCAAAAACCTCTGTTCCTATCTTTCTGAGTAAGTTTTATCCATTCCAGAGAGTTTCCATTTATTCTTGCCATTACTTCAGATTCTTAATAAGGCTCCCACATAGAACCTTATCATATGCCTTCTGAAAATCTAATAATATGCATACGCTCTGCCTTCTCTTTCTTGTAATATCTGGCTTACCTCATCAGAGAATTGAAATAAGCTTGTTACTGTAGATCTGCCTTCTACTGAGCAATATTGTCTCACTGACAAAGAGTGAAGCTTGTCAAGTGAAGAGAGATTTGTTTTCTTAGTAGTTTCTCCATGACTTTGTAAACTCTGCTGGTCAAGGAAACAGGTCTAAGGTTTATAGGTGTGTCTCTCCTTTCCTTTTTGGAGATAGGTACCACGTTCCAGCATCATGGAATCTACCCAGATTCCAGTGACTTTTCAAATATGATGCATAGTGCCACTAATACTGGCTAAGTGCACTTCTTAATTACATAAGGGGCTATGTCATCAGGATCCTTCGCTTTATGTCGCATTGTATAACTCTGTAGCTGAAAAGATGATGTCCTCCAATATCGGCCCATGAGCTTTTATCTCTTCAATCTAAGGGGGTGGAGTATTTTCCACTGTAAGTACTGACTGAAAATCCTTGTGCAATTTTTCGCAAATCTCTTCATCCCTCTCTGTCTATTTTCTTTGACTTAGGTAATAATTTCTTGCCTGTTTGTAAGTATGCCAAGCATTAATACTTTTACTCTTCCTATATCTATCCCAGCATATGTCTCTCCACTCCTTAGCTCTCTTGCAATCATTATTAATCCATATTCCTCTGGCATTAATAACTCTTACTTTGGTGGATGGTATGCAACAAATAACTATCTTCCCAAATTTTTCACATAATAATTTGCACATCTCTTGTCCAGATTTTTTGTTAAATAAGGTCATCCAGTCAAGGGCTGCAACAAAATAATTAATTTTGTTGTAATCTCCTTTAAAATAGTTCCTCCCTGTGTAATTCTCATTGTCCCTTTTGGAAAGGTGAACATCTTCGATGATATACTCCATCAACAACACACAGTGGTAACTTTTTCCAACTGGCGGCTCATACTCAATTTTGCTAATATACAACACATTATGATGTGAATACTAGATCGATGAATGATGGCTAATTCCCCCCCCCCATCTTTCCCTCATTGGCTCCAGCACATGTTGGAGTAGAAAGTTTCCTTGTACAGAATCTACATATTTTACCCTAAAAGAGTCCTCCCCACTTTGATGGTGATTATTAGTACAGTGGCTAGTACAGTGGTAACGCGCTGGCTTCGCATTCACGAGGTCGAAAGATCGGTCCCCGTCCAAGACCGAGAGTTTAAGCTGTTTACTGGCAGGAACTGCTGTGGGTGGACATCACAGTGGGGGGTTGGGGCGTGTCCTGGCTGACGAATACCCATTGTAAAATGGAAATAAAGTTTAAATTAAAAAAAAAAAAAAAAAAAAAAAAAACTCTATGATTAAATTCTCCCATAATCAAATTCCTACACTTTCTCTCTCATGAGATGTTAAAAACTGAGTTTATAACTTCATTAGTACCTATAAGACTTCCTCATAAGCCTTTAGCCTCTGTTGATTCCTTGATGGTTATATACAACAGCTATTATAATGCTCTCTGAACCAGTATTAATACAAATGACACTTTCAAAAGCAAAATTTATTTTTTCAACCTGAAAAATCACACTTATTAACAATGCTATCCTTCCACCAGTTCTTTCAGATCTTTCAACACTTAATATTCTGAAGCCTTTAGGAAAAATTGTGACACTGTTTATGTCCTCATGTAACTTAATCTCTGCAACCGTTACTATATCTACTTTCCCGTTGTGAATTCTTTTATTTAATTCTACTGTCTTATCAGCAACCCCATCAGCATTTGTGCACTGCATTTTAATAAGCCTGCATTCCTTGATTTCCTTTCATTATCTTTATTACCCCTTTGACTGGAAGAACCCAGTAAGAAAAAATTTTGTTATCTTCATTTCTTCCCTAATTTAACATTCCAGTTTTTTACAACGAGCTTTCGAACCTTTCCATCCCTACCTGTGTGATAAATGGTCTAATGAATACTGTTTTGAATTTGTGAAGGTTTATTAGGTTTTTTGCCTCATTAAAAATTCTTTACAAGTGTCCCCTCTCTCAACGTTTACTTTTATTGTTCTTGTCTATCCCTCTCTTGAGTATTTACCAAATGTATGCATGGCCACCTTAGTCGAGTGGCAACGTTTTCGACTTTAATTCTCATGGACTGGGTTCCAGGTTCTCCACGGTCTGAGCTTAGAGAGGGCATTCACTCAGGATAACATTTGCACTTAAGAAAAACTAAAGTCCATAGCAATAAGGCAATGTCATAGTTTAATAGAAATGGTTTCATGTGACGTAAAACCCATCACATCACACACACACGCCACACACACACCCACACACACACACACACACACACACACACACACACACACACACACACACACACACCACACACACAGTAATCGAAAAAATGAAAGACGTTGTGATGGAAAGGGCAAACCCACTCATCAGGCAGGCACTTGATAAGGAGAAGACAGTGGTAATCTCAGGCATAAGTGAATCCCAGGATCCAACATGGCAGGGGAGACTTGAAGAAAATAAAGCTAGCATTGTAGACCTGATAAGAAAGCTTGGAGTAGTATGTGGTCCTGAGGATATTGTAAACATACACCAACTAGGTAAATATTCGAGGGAAGGAAAGCCGAGACCAACAAAAGTAACCTTTGAGAGAGGGGAAACATGTAGGGAAATATTGTTGAGAAAAAAAAGTCTAAAAGACCTTCAAGAATGCAAAGAAGTGTTCATTAGACGATACAGAACACAGGAAGAGATGGGAAAGATCAAAAACTTGTTGCAAGAGGCAAGAAGGTTAAATGATGAAAGAAATGAAGAAGAGAAGAAAAATTTTCGTTACAGAATACTTCCAGACAAAGGGGAGATAAAGAAGATAATGACAGAAGATCAGGGGATGGGGCCTCATTAAGATTGTTATACACAAATGCTGATGGATTAGCTGGTAAGGCAGTAGAATTAAAAGATAGGATTCACAACAGTAAGGCAGATATAGTAGCAATTACCTAGACTAAGTTGAGTGAGGACATAAACAGTGTCACAGTTTTTCCTAAGGGCTTCAGAATACTAAGGGTCGAAAGATCTGAGAGGACTGGTGGAGGGATAGCACTGCTCATAAGTGAGAGGATTCAAGTTGAAGAAATTAACTTGTCTATAGAAAGTGAGTTCAGGGAATTTCTTGTTGCTCGCATAAATACTGGGTCAGAGAGCATTATAATAACTGTTGTATACAACCCACCAAGGAACCAAAATAGGCTTGAAATTTATGAGGAAAGTCATATAGGTACTATTGAAGTCATAAACTCAGTTGTTAACATGGCACGGGAGAAAAAATGTAGGATTTTGATTATGGGAGACTTTAATCATAAAGAGATAGATTGGATAAATCTTGACCCACACAGTGGTGAGGACTCATTTGGGGCAAGATTCCTAGATTGCGTACAAGGGAATTTCCTACACCAACATGTAATGGAACCAACAAGAGCCAGGGGTGGGGATGAGCCATCACTACTTGATCTAGTGTTCACAGATAATGTGTTGGATATTGAAAATATTGAGTATGAACCACCAATTGGAAAGAGTGACCACTGTGTGTTGTTGATGGAGTATATCATTGAAGACATTCTTCCTGAGAGTAGAGGCACTGAGGACATGAGGAGGAACTATCCGAAAGGAGATTACATCAAAATGAATGAGCTTTTTGCAGTTATTGACTGGAGAACCTTATTTTACAACAAATCTGTACAAGACATGTATGACATCTTTTGTGAGAAATATGGGAAGATAGTAGATTGCTGCATACCTGTCACCAAAGTAGGTGTAATTCATGCCAGAGAGAAATGGTTCGATAATGGGTGTAAAAGAGCTAAGGAGTGGAGAGACAAATGCTGGAAAAGGTATAGGAGGAGAAAAAACATAAATGCCTGGCAAACCTACAAAAGAGCAAGAAATGATTACCTAAGTAAAAGGAGAGAGGCAGAGAGAGATTATGAGAGGGACATCACCAGGAAGGCTAAAGAAAATCCCAAGCTTTTCCACAGCTTTATCAGAGGAAAACTGAAGGTAAAAGAACAGGTTTTAATAATAATAATAATAATAATAATACTTTATTTCCATTTCAATACAATGGGTATTCGTCAGCCAGGGTAAGCCCCAACCCCCCACTGTGGTGTCCACCCACAGCAGTTCCTGCCAGTAAACAGCTTAAACTCTCGGTCTTGGACGGGAACCGATCTTTCGACCTCATGAATGCGAAGCCAGCGCGTTACCACTGTACTAAAGAGAGCGGATGGAAGCATCACTGAGACGGACGAAGAGATCTGCAAAGAATTGAACAAGGAGTTTCAGTCAGTATTTACGGTAGAAAATACCCCACCCCCTCAGATTGCAGTGATAGAAGCTCAAGGGCCGGCATTAGAGAACATCAACCTTACAGCCACAGAGGTATGCAAAGCGCTGATGGATTTAGATGTTCATAAAGCTACAGGTCCTGATGACATATCACCTCATGTGCTTAAAAAATGCGCAAACACAATATCAGTGGCACTAAGTATCATATTTAAGGAGTCACTGGAGTCGGGGGAGATTCCAAGATGCTGGAAACAAGCAAATGTGATACCTATCTTCAAAAAGGGAAGGAGGGATATGGCTCTGAACTATAGACCAGTTTCCTTGACCAGCATAGTTTGCAAAGTTATGGAGAAACTAATAAGGAAACATATCTCTCTTCACTTGGAATCCTTCAACTTTTTGTCAGTGAGGCAACATGGCTTCAGAGAAGGAAGATCAACAGTAACAAACTTATTAGAATTTTATGATGAGGTAAGCCAAATCTTACAGGAAAGAGAGGGCTGGGCAGATTGCATATTCCTAGACTTCCAGAAAGCGTTTGACACTGTTCCACATGGGAGACTTATTAGGAAGCTGCAATCAATGGCTAGAATAGGTGGAAATGTCTTGGAATGGATAAAAACTTACTTAGAAGGAAGGGAACAGAGGGTTAGAGTAAGACACTCAGTGTCTGAATGGAGAAGAGTTAGTAGTGGAGTTCCACAGGGTTCAGTTTTAGGGCCACTTTTGTTCCTTGTATATGTAAATGACCTACCAGAGTCTGTAAATTCATTCATGAATATGTTTGCAGATGATGCAAAGATTGTGAAGAAAGTAAAAAACGAGAACAATGGTAGAGAACTTGAGGAGGATCTAAATAATCTGCATGAGTGGTCAGAAAAGTGGCTAATGAAATTCAATACCTCAAAATGTAAGGTAATGAGAATGGGTACAAGTGCAAGAAGGCCCAAGCTTGACTACTCGGTGGCTGGAGTACAACTTCAAGAGACAGAAAATGAGAGAGATCTAGGAGTAAACATACTGGCAGATTTGTCTCCAGAAATACATATAAATGGCGTAGTAAGGGCAGCATATGCATTCTTATCAAATGTAAGGGTAGCCTTCAGGCACATGGACAAGGAAATGTTCAGAAATATTTATGTAACCTATGTGAGGCCAAAACTCGAATATGCAGCCCCCTTTTGGAATCCGCACTTGAAAAAGCACATAGCTAAGCTTGAAAAAGTTCAAAGACATGCCACGAAACTGGTGCCAGAAATACGCAATCTCGGTTATGATGAGAGGCTGAGGGAATTAGACTTGCCATCACTCGAAGCTAGAAGAGTAAGGGGGGATATGGTGACAGTCTTTAAATTCCTTCATGGTTATGATAGAGTGGATAGGGATCGATATTTCGATATGGCTGGCTCTAGAACTAGAGGTCATAATTTGAAGCTTCATAAGAAAACTTGTTTGCAGGATGTAAGGAAATACTTTTTCAGTGTAAGAGTAGTTGATAATTGGAATTCGCTAAGCGAGGAGGTAGTTAATGCTATCTCAATCCATAGTTTTAAGGACAGGTACGATAAGTATCACTAAGTCTAAAAATGGAAGCGATCAGGAGACGGGAAGATACGAGCTTTGGGCTCTTTCCCGTAAACACAATTAGGTAATCACAATTAGGTAATCACACACACACACTATGAGAGGGACATCACCAGGAAGGCTAAAGAAAATCCCAAGCTTTTCCACAGCTTTATCAGAGGAAAACTGAAGGTAAAAGAACAGGTTTTAAGGCTAAAGAGAGCGGATGGAAGCATCACTGAGACGGATGAAGAGATCTGCAAAGAATTGAACAAGGAGTTTCAGTTAGTATTTACAGTAGAAACTACCCCACCCCCTCAGATTGCAGTGACAGAAGCTCAAGGGCCGGTATTAGAGAACATCAACCTTACAGCCACAGAGGTATGCAAAGCGCTGATGGATTTAGATGTTCATAAAGCTACAGGTCCTGATGACATATCCCCTCATGTGCTTAAAAATTGCGCAAACACAATATCAGTGGCACTAAGTATCATATTTAAGGAGTCACTGGAGTCGGGGGAGATTCCAAGATGCTGGAAACAAGCAAATGTGATACCTATCTTCAAAAAGGGAAGGAGGGATATGGCTCTGAACTATAGACCAGTTTCCTTGAACAGCATAGTTTGCAGCTATGGAGAAACTACTAAGGAAACATATCTCTCTTCACTTGGAATCCTTCAACTTTTTGTCAGTGAGGCAACATGGCTTCAGAGAAGGTAGATCAACAGTAACAAACTTATTAGAATTTTATGATGAGGTAAGCCAAATCTTACAGGAAAGAGAGGGCTGGGCAGATTGCATATTCCTAGACTTCCAGAAAGCGTTTGACACTGTTTCACATGGGAGAATTATTAGGAAGCTGCAATCAATGGCTAGAATAGGTGGAAATGTTTTGGAATGGATAAAAACTTACATAGAAGGAAGGGAACAGAGGGTTAGAGTAAGACACTCAGTGTCTGAATGGAGAAGAGTTAGTAGTGGAGTTCCACAGGGTTCAGTTTTAGGGCCACTTTTGTTCCTTGTATATGTAAATGACCTGCCAGAGTCTGTAAATTCATTCATGAATATGTTTGCAGATGATGCAAAGATTGTGAAGAAAGTAAAAAACGAGAACAATGGTAGAGAACTTGAGGAGGATCTAAATAATCTGCATGAGTGGTCAGAAAAGTGGCTAATGAAATTCAATACTTCAAAATGTAAGGTAATGAGAATGGGTACAAGTGCAAGAAGGCCCAAGCTTGACTACTCGGTGGCTGGAGTACAACTTCAAGAGACAGAAAATGAGAGAGATCTAGGAGTAAACATACTGGCAGATTTGTCTCCAGAAATACATATAAATGGCATAGTAAGGGCAGCATATGCATTCTTATCAAATGTAAGGGTAGCCTTCAGGCACATGGACAAGGAAATGTTCAGAAATATTTATGTAACCTATGTGAGGCCAAAACTCGAATATGCAGCCCCCTTTTGGAATCCGCACTTGAAAAGCACATAGCTAAGCTTGAAAAAGCTCAAAGACATGCCACGAAACTGGTGCCAGAAATACGCAATCTCAGTTATGATGAGAGGCTGAGGGAATTAGACTTACCATCACTCTAAGCTAGAAGAGTGAGGGGGGATATGGTGACAGTCTTTAAATTCCTTCATGGTTATGATAGAGTGGATAGGGATCGATATTTTGATATGGCTGGCTCTAGAACTAGAGGTCATAGTTTGAAGCTTCGTAAGAAAACTTCTTTGCAGGATGTAAGGAAATACTTTTTCAGTGTAAGAGTAGTTGATAATTGGAATTCGCTAAGCGAGGAGGTAGTTAATGCTATCTCAATCCATAGTTTTAAGGACAGGTATGATAAGTATCACTAAGTATAAAATGGAAGCGATCAGGAGACGGGGAGATACGAGCTTTGGGCTCTTTCCCGTAAACACAATTAGGTAATCACAATTAGGTAATCACACACACACACACATACATATAGTATATATATATATATATATATATATATAATATTATATATATAATATTATATATATATATATATATATATATATATATATATATATATATATATTATATATATATATATATATATATATATTATATATATTATATAATATATATATATATTATATATATATATATATATATTATATATATATATATATATACACGCACGAGCAAGCATACACACATCTCTCTTCACTTGGAATCCTTCAACTTTTTGTCCGTGAGACAACATGGCTTCAGAAAAGGTAAATCAACAGTAACAAACTGATTAGAATTTTATGATGAGGTAAATCAAATTTTACATGAAAGAGAGGGCTGACCAGATTGTATATTGCTAGACTTCCAGAAGGCATACAATACGGTCCCATACGGGAGACTTATTAAGAAGCTGCAAGGAATGGCGAGAATAGGTGGAAATGTCTCAGAAATGGATAAAAACTTACTTAGAAGGAAGGGAACAGAGGGTTAGAGAAAGACACGCAGTGTCTAAATGGGGCAGAGTTAGTAGTGGAGTTCGACAGAGTTCAATTTTATATCAAATTTTGTTCCTTTTATGTGTAAATGACCTACCAGAGTCCGTAAATACTTTCAGGATATGTTTGCAGATGATGCAAAGATTGTGAAGAAAGTAAGAAACGAGAACAATGGTAGAGAACTTCAGGAAGACCTAATTAGTCTGCTTGAGTGGACAGAAAAGTGGCTAATGAAATTCAATACTTCAAAATGTGAGGTAATGAGAATGGGTACAAGTTCAAGAAGGACCAAGCTTGAATGCTCAATAGCAGGAGCAGAACTTCAGGAGGCAGAGAATGAGAGAGATCTAGGAGTAAACATGCTGGCAGATTTGTCTCCAGAATGCATATAAATATAATAATGGCAGCATATGCTTTCTTAGCAAATGCCAGGGTAGCCTTCAGGTACACGGACAAGGAAATTTTCAGAAATATTTACGTAACCTATGTGATGCCAAAGCTTGAGTATGCAGCCCACTTTTGGAATCCACACTTAAAAAGCACATAGTTAAGCTGGAAAAAGTACAAAGATATGCCACGAAACTGGTGCCAGAACTACGAAATCTTAGTTATGATGAGAGGCTGAGGGAATTAGACTTACCATCACTCGAAGCTAGAAGACTGAGGGGGGATATTGTGACGGTTTTTAAATTCTTTCTAGGTTATGACAGGGTAGATAAGGCTCGATATTTTGATATGGCTGGCACCAGAACTAGAGGTCATACTTTAAAGCTTCGGAATAAAACTTCTTTGCAAGATGTAAGGAAGTACTATATATATATATATATATATATATATATATATATATATATATATATATATATATATATATATATATATATATATATATATATATATATATATATATATATATATATATATATATATATATATATATATATATATATTTAAGACATAGACACAAACCTCACTCCCCCTTGTAAGGGGGGTGGCCGAGCCAAGAAAAGTGCATTTACCACGATCCACATACACACCTCAACCACTCCTCTTAGCTCCTTGGGGATAGAAGGTTACCACATCTCTCCCCTTCCACCCTGTTTGGGTCATCCACATGGCAGGTGGGCAAGGATATTCTACAATGAGGCCCAACAGCTGCAGGTGGTTTACCCCCACCTCTACATCACATGGCAACTCCCCTCACACCCGTTCACCACAGTTCACTGAGCTAGCAGGTGCCAGAAATCCCTTTGGGCGGCATCATATATACACAATCTTCCTCCACTCATTCCTATCTTTTGCAAGCACTCTTCCCTGTTCCACTGACATTCCACGTGCATTCAGTGCTCTATTCACACCATCCATCCATCTCATTCTAGGCCTCCCTCTTGACCTAACTCCAATCACTTCTACACTCCACACTCTCCTCACTAATCGTTCATCACTCATCCTTTCTATGTGTCCAAACCATCTTAACACTTTCTGATCTAACCTATTCGACAGCTTCATTCCAACACCCGTTCTCTGCCTGACATCCTCATTTCTTACTCTATCTATTCTAGATACACCAATAATGCCTCTCAAACACCTCATCTCCATTACATTCAACTTGTTTCTTTCATCCTCTCTTGCATTCCAAGTCTCTGCTCCTTACAATGCTGTCAGCACAATCACACCTTCATATATCCTTCTCTTGGCATTCATTCCCAAATATCTATATCTCATTACACATTTCAACCCACCTAGATATTTACTAGCTTCCTTCACTCTGTGATTTACCTCTACATCCACTCGTCCACTCCTTGATACATGTGACCCCAGATACATAAAACTCTCAACTTCTTCAAGCAACTCCCCATTCACTCATACATTCAATCTGCCAACATTAACACTCCTCGTGCATCTCATGACTTTACTTTTATCAATATTCACCCGCAACTTCCTTCTTTCACACACACTAATATACTCAGTCACCAAATGATTAAATTCATTTTCAGTATCAGCCACCAGTACAGTATCATCCGCAAATAGCAACTGACTCAATTTCCACAACCTTCTCTCCTCACCGACTAGTTCCAAGCATCTGTCTAATACTCTTTCATTTAATTCCCTTACCACTCCATCCAAACACACATTAAACAACCATGGCGACATTACACAACCTTGACGTAGTCCAACATTCATCTTAAACCAATCACTAATATCATTCCCAACTCTCACGCATGCTCTACTATTCATGTAAAAACTCTTCACCGCATTCATAAAACTTCCACTTATTCCATACTGTCGCAACAGCCTCCATAACCCCTCTCTATCTACCCTGTCATATGCTTTCTCTAAATCCATAATGGCCTAAAAAGTGTCCCTACCTTTCTCCAAAAACTTTTCACACATCTGTCTCACTGCAAACACCTGATCCACACATCCTCTTCCTTTTTTGAGCCCACACTATTCTTTCCCAATCAATCTCTCAGTTCCTTTCCTAATTCTCTCCATTAACACTCTTCCATATACCTTACTAACTACACTCAACAAACTAATTCCCCTAAAACTACTACACTCATACTTATCTCCCTTCCCTTTGTAAAGTGGAACTACACATGCACTCCTCCAATCCACTGGGACCCTCCCTTTCCTGAAACCTGAAACAATCATTCAACAACCTAACCATCCATTCTACTACTGCCTCCCCACCTTTTGACAAGCATTCAGCATGACACCCATCTATCCGTGGTGCTTTACCTTGCTGTCGTTGCTCTCAATGCTAAATGTACCTCCTCTTTGGTTATACTTTCCTCACTCTTTTCACTTCCTTCCAAAACATCTTTTTATTCCTTTCAAAATTCTCAAACAAGCATCTGTCCCACATTACATCCACTTCTCATTTTGCCTCCCTCAACACGTGCTTCGCTTACCTCCTCTTTGCACAATACCTTTCATACGTCTCTACATTACCTACCTACAACCATACCTTGTAAGCCTGCTTCTTTTCAGCCACTACTGCACTCACCTGCTCATTCCACCATTCACTACCTTTCCTTTTACTTCCACCAGTTAGTCTCCTTCCACACACTGCCTTGGCACACTTCATAACCTCCTCCTTGAAACAGCCCCATTCTTCTTCCACTCCCGCCTCCACTTTCTCTTTCACTACGTTCCACACATTTCTCATACTAGCCTTATTCTCACAGTCTTTCTCTTTCTTATAAAATTCATTCATTTTAGCACCTCTCTTCTTCTCTCGCTTCTCCTTTTTCTCCACCTTTCTCCTACTCTCACTCTACTCTCCACTAAATAATGGTCAGATATTCCACCTCTAGCTCCTCTCAGTACATTCACATCCAATACTCTTTCAATCAAACTCCTGTTCACCACAAGATAATCCATTAATGCTCTGTCAACTACTCTTCCATTATCCACTCTGACCCATGTATACTTGTGCACATCCTTCTCTTTAAATACAGAATTAGAAATCAACATCTCTCTCTCAATACACATTTCTATAGTTTTCTCTCCATTCTCATTCCTACCAGGTACTCCATAATTCCCAACTAAACCATTAACTGACTCATTCCCTGCTCTAGCTTTTAAATCTCCCATCAACACCACATTTACATTCATTCCTAAGTCTTCCAAACACTCATTCACTTTCATCCAAAATTCTTCTCTTTCTACCTCACTTCTTTCACTGCCAGGGCCATATGTACTCACAAACGCCAAAGCCTTGCATCCCAACCTCATTTTAGCCACTATTATTCGAGAAGATACTTCCTTCCATTCTACCACACACTTATTCATCTCTTCACTTAATAACAGAGCCACTCCCTCTCTTCCTTTCCCATGTCACCTCACCATTCCCTTTTAGCTTAGTTTCGCTCAATGTAAGTACATCTAGCTTTCTCTCCACAAACATACTCCCTATCACCTCCCTCTTACTTTCACTTACACCACAACCACGCACATTCAGAGACCCAATTATTAGGGTTCTGGCTGGATCTCTCCTGCCAGAATACCCCCATATCTCTTGGCAATTCGTAGGAAATAAAGTACAGAGGAGGGGATTCCCAGTCCCCCAGCTCCTCCCCATTTAGTCGATTTTTACGACATGCAGGGGAGCACGGAGGAAGTATTCTTAACCCATATATATATATATATATATATATATATATATATATATATATATATATATATATATATATATATATATATATATATATATATATATATATATATAATTGGGTCTCTGAATGTGCATGGTTGTGGTGTAAATTATAGTAAGAGGGAGGTGATAGGAAGTATGTTTGTGGAGAGAAAGCTAGTATTTACAGTAGAAAATACCCCACCCCCTCAGATTGCAGAGATAGAAGCTCAAGGGCCGGTATTAGAGAACATTAACCTTACAACCACAGAGGTATGCAAGGCGCTGATGGAGTTAGATGTTCATAAAGCTACAGGTCCTGATGACATATCCCCTCATGTACTTAAAAAATGCATAAACTCAATATCAGTGGCACTAAGTATCATATTTAAAAAGTCACTGGAGTCAGGGGAGATTCCAAGATGCTGGAAACAAGCAAGCGTGATACCTATCTTCAAAAAGGGAAGGAGGGACACGGCTCTGAACTATAGACCAGTTTCCTTGACCAGCATAGTTTGCAAAGTTATGGAGAAACTACTAAGGAAACATATCTCTTCACTTGGAATCATTCAACTTTTTGTCAGTGAGGCAACATGGCTTCAGAGAAGGTAGATCAACAGTAACAAACTAATTAGAATTTTATGATGAGGTAAGCCGAATCTTACAGGAAAGAGAGGGCTGAGCAGATTGCATATTCCTAGACTTCTAGAAAGCGTTTGACACTGTTCCACATGGGAGACTTATTAGGAAGCTGCAATCAATGGCTAGAATAGGTGGAAATGTCTTGGAATGGATAAAAACTTACATAGAAGGAAGGGAACAGAGGGTTAGAGTAAGACACTCAGTGTCTGAATGGAGAAGAGTTAGTAGTGGAGTTCCATAGGGTTCAGTTTTAGGGCCACTTTTGTTCCTTGTATATGTAAATGACCTACCAGAGTCTGTAAATTCATTCATGAATATGTTTGCAGATGATGCAAAGATTGTGAAGAAAGTAAGAAACGAGAACAATGGTAGAGAACTTCAGGAAGATCTAAATAGTCTGCATGAGTGGTCAGAAAAGTGGCAAATGAAATTCAATACTTCAAAATGTAAGGTAATGAGAATGGGTACAAGTGCAAGAAGGCCCAAGCTTGACTACTCGGTGGCTGGAGTACAACTTCAAGAGACAGAAAATGAGAGAGATCTAGGAGTAAACATACTAGCAGATTTGTCTCCAGAAATACATATAAATGGCATAGTAAGGGCAGCATATGCATTCTTATCAAATGTAAGGGTAGCCTTCAGGCACATGGACAAGGAAATGTTCAGAAATATTTATGTAACCTACGTGAGGCCAAAATTCGAAAATGCAGCCCCCTTTTGGAATCCGTACTTGAAAAAGCACATACCTAAGCTTGAAAGAAGTTCAAAAACATGCCACGAAACTGGTGCCAGAAATACGCAATCTCAGTTAAGAGGAGAGGCTGAGGAAATTAGATTTACCATCACTCGAAGCTAGAAGATTGAGGGGGGGATATGGTGACAGTCCTTAAATTCCTTCATGGTTATGATAGAGTGGAGAGGGATCGATATTTTGATATGGCAGGCTCTAGAACTAAAGGTCATAGTTTGCAGCTTCGTAAGAAAACTTGTTTGCAGGATGTAAGGAAATACTTTTTCAGTGTAAGAGTAGTTGATAATTGGAATTCGCTAAGCGAGGAGGTAGTTAATGCTATCTCAATCAATAGTTTTAAGGGCAGGTATGATAAGTATCACTAAGTATAAAATGGAAGTGATCAGGAGACGGGAAGATACGAGCTTTGGGCTCTTTCCCGTAAACACAATTAGGTAATCACAATTAGGTAATCTCTCTCTCTCTCTCTCTCTCACACACACACACACACACACACACACACACATATATATATATATATATATATATATATATATATATATAATATATATATATATATATATATATATATATATATATATATATATATATATATATATATATATATATATATATATATATATATATATATATATATATATATATATATATATATATATATATATATATATATATATATATATATATATATATATATATATATATATATATATATATATATATATATATATATATATATATATATATATATATATATATATATATATATATATATATATATATATATATATATATATATATATATATATATATATATATATATATATATATATGATTAGTAGGTTGGCCATGACAGCAGCTGCCTATTGAAAGACTATGACTGAAGGTATTAGGATTAAGCTAGGACTGGCCCAGACAGTTCGGGGTTGAGTCTTCCTCCAGGATGGTTTTTTTTCTCATGCCTACATCTACAATGAATATTCTGGCGTATTCATTACATATCTCTTGTTATTCCAGTACATTTGGCAAGTCACAACACTCCCCACATCTGTCTCTTTTTCTCTTTTTTTCCCACATATTTGCTGCTATGTATGGAAGGTCCATAGCTTATGGCACCCAGTACCCGGCATAGAGGGGTGCGAAGAATCTCTGGGGTTCATGTTGACTCCACTATTGGCTTGAGGGCAGACACGCCTGGTGGTAGTAATGGTTCTGCCCTTAACCTTGCACCTCCCAAGAGATCTGCTTCTTTCACTCTTCACTATTCTAACCTTCGTGGGCTGAACTTTAATGTTTCGTCTGTGGAACAGCACTTGGGTACTTTCCTCCCTAACGTCCTCCTCCTGTCTGAAACCCAGCTGTCTGTACATGCTTCCACTGACCCATTTCAAATTTATCACTATATTCTATATACTCGTTTTCATTCCAAAAGTGGGGTCTGTGCCTACTGCAACACTAACATTGCTATTGCGAGGCTCATGGACTTTGAAGTTTCTGACTTTGATGTTTTCTGGCTTAAAGTCAATTTCTCCACTACCATTATCTTCCTTTGCTTCTGCTACTGTTCTCCAAACTCCACTGAGTTAGTGTCTTTCTTTGAATATCTGTCCTCATTCCATGAGTTCTCACCAACGTGCCGAAATTCTCTACATTGGAGACTTCAATGTACACCACAGTGAGTGGATTAATTCTTCTCACACTGATGTGGGAGGAATTGAGGCCCTTGTTTTCTCTATTACTCATGATCTGGAGCAAAGTATTAAACATCCTATTCATGTTCCTGATCGTCAAGAATATGCTGCAAACACTCTTGACCTATTTCTTACTTCTTACCCTTCTAACTACTCTTATTCTGTGCTTTCCTCTCTAGGCAAATATGACCACTCTCTGATCTCAATCTCTTCCATTTTTGCTTCCCCTCCATCAATCCCTCCTATTCAGCACCGATTTTGGCACTTTGAGCATACCCATCATGAAAATTTGTGTAACTTCCTCTTTGACTTCCCAAGAGATGACTACTGCTTTTGGTCCCGCAACCCTGATCAGGTAGCTCTAAAAGTTGCTGAGATCATGACCTCGGGAATGGAGGCGTACATCCCGTCTTCTACTAAAATTTTCTCTTCCCCAAAACCTTGGTTTGACCGTGCCTGCTCCAAGCCTCTCCTTCCGATTTATCTCGCTCTGCTTTATTGTTGCTAGGAATCGATGTACTGCTCAGATTCGAAGGTCTAAGGCTTTCTTTATAAGTGGGAAAGTTGATGCCCTTTACTCCTCCCCCACTGACAAATGCTTCTGGTCCTTAGCCAAAAACCGCTCCAAAAACTTCTGTAACTCAAGCTTTCCCCTCTCATTCGTTCTGATGGTTCTATAGCTTGCTCTCCCACTGACAAAGTCACCCTCTTTGGCTCTCAATTTTTTGCCAACCCTTCTGTAAACGATTCCAAATCACCTGTATCTCAATCTATACACCTCTCTAACCCTATGCCCTCCCTTATCCTTTCCTCACCTACAAAGTTCATGAGGTTCTTCGTTTGCTGACAATGAACAAGTAATATGGTCCTGATGGTATAACTGCAAGGTTTCTTAAGGAGTTTGCAGATGAACTGGTTTCTGTCCTTTGCCGTCTTTTTCGCCTCATTCTGCCAACCAGTATCTATATTTCATCTTAGAACATTGCTCTAGTTCAACCTGTTCCTAAGAAGGGTAAC